>JAZHYW010046138.1:0-178452 GCA_037355805.1 Ixodes ricinus | reverse complement strand
AGTTTGATACTTCGAATCTTTTCAAATCTTCCAAACCTCTTGGTTCGAGCTTCGAACCTCAAGTTCGTAAAAAAGTTCGCGGCCTTTCTACTCAAGACGAGTCGTGCCTACTATCGAGGAATGTGCTTTAAGTGACGAAAGCGTTGTCTGTCAGAAAGCGAATTAGCCTTTCTTCTCCTCTTTCCTTTTCTCCACGCGACAACGCGACACATGCGCACTAGCGACCAATCAACCCAGAAGGCGTCTACCATTAAATTGCAAACGTCCTCTACGGTTTGAGTTGCTCCCTCTCTTGAACCTAGGCTCTCTAGTGTTCACTCGTTGTAAGCAGTTGCAAGTGAACGCAAGAGCGTTTATACATTTAAAGCGGAAGCTTTACATGGCTAACCAACCTCAGGAGCCGCGTAGGCACGAAGTGTGTAGGCCGGTTAGTCCGTAATCGCTAAACGATCTCGAAAACAAAACAACAACGGCAGCCGGCGCCAGGGATCGAACGGCGGTCACCGGCGTGAAAAGCCGAGGGCACTGCTGACTGAGCTATGAACCCAGTACGCAAGAACAGGAGGAGCAGAAGCAGGTGGTTGGAGAAAGTGCGCTGAGCAGAGAGGTGTACAAAGGTCAAGAAAAGAGAGCAGAAACAGGTGGTGTACAAAGGGCGCGCAAAACTAGGAGGAGTGAAAAGGGCATATAAGCACGCTCCCCCTCCCCCTTTCTTGGTGACCATCCAGTGAAAAGGCTTTGTGTCCGAGTGCTGTCAAAAAGAAGCGCGCGCAGCGTCACAAAAGTGAGCGCTGCGCGCGCTTCTTCCGGAATTTAAAGAATGTCGGAGCCCAAAGAAAAGCGGTCACGGAAAAGGGAAAGGAGAGGCGGAGAAAGAGGATGCCCAAAGCGTCCTGGAGGGGATCTCTTGGTGGCGCCACCACAGCGCGAGTAATCGAATCCAAAAACACTCCCGTTATTTTTTCTTCTTTTTTTAGAGGAGAAGTATGACGTCGGTTTACACCCTTCTCCTCTTCCTCCGTGCAAACCGCCAGTGACCAGTGCCGCCAGCGTTGCCACGCCGCCACCGCGTTTCGGAGAAGTGAAAAAAGCGAACGAGAAATAGAAATACAAATGCGTTTTGGGGAGAGGCCGCTAGGTCCGCTGGCGCTGATGGGAGTTCGTCCCCTGCGCTACCATTCATTTCGCCGTTCCTCCGCTTCTATCTCTTTTCCGGCGACCGGGCGCTCTATTGTTCCGTCGTCAATATAACGGGCTTTCCAGTATATAGGAGCATATGGCGCCACAGACCCCGGTCACTGAATAACTAAGGGACATCCTGCCCCGTCCACCCCCCTCCCCCAAACTAAGAGCACCATATAAACGCGTTTGGCAGAATGACCAAACACGCAGCCAGTCTTTTTGTTCCAATGATGTCCGTGTAGTTTTGCCACCTAATCCTTGTGCTATCAAGCTCCTTCTTTACCGTAATTTGGCACTTATCCGCAAGGCGAAATGTAGATACGTTAGCGATCGGTGCTTTGAGCAATCTTTGTGAAAGTTTAAAAAGTGTGTCGTTCCACGAAGAAAAGAAAACTCAGCAATACATCTTGATTCTATCATTCAACTTTGGATATAGGTCCCTGTCCGAAGAGTGCGTTAAGGTGACATCAAAAATCAATCGCCTGCAAAATATCACAGATCTTCCGGGAAGCGGAATGAACAAGTCGGTTTTTTGTAAGACGCTTTACCCCAGAGGAGGAGACAGTCGTCCGGTAAGAACATACTATGGCATAAGAGCGTTGCGTTATTTATTTTTTTATTGAATTGAGCCAAGGATGTTAAGGTTGTTATGGTCTAAACCTGAATTTGTATTTGTAAAGTGAAATCAGACGAAGGCTTGCGCCTTTCCCCTCTCTCCCTCCCAAACGCCATCCCATAGTGGATCCACGCAGCGCCTCCAGCTTGCGTCAGCGCCGCCAGCGCGTCTTGCAGGGTCTCTCAGCGAGCGCGACAATAGCAGACAATAGCTCGCGGCAACGCCAAGACGTTTGCCGCGTCTGCCACTTTTGCGGCGTCTGCCGCTTTCCGGCGGCTCTTGCCGAGTTTCAGCGTGTCTGCCACTTGGCGCGGGTCGGAAATCCACTAACGATGACGCCATGCACAAGAATTCTTATTCAATATGGATTGGTGGAACCTGATTGCTTTTCCTAACCAGCCACTGAATTCATTATGTTCGTTAAGATGTTATTACTTTTCGTTGTGCCATTTATATGATTTTTATCATTCTATTAATATGACAATAAGAAAAACGGTTAGCTATTAACTGCAGTGCGCCTAACAAAATTTTTATGCACTCTTGTTCTACTGAAGTTAGATTGAGATATTGAAACCGGGTTTCGCGGCCAGCATGAATAAGCTACGCATCGCAGAAAGCTGAAAGTTCGTGAGATTGTGACGCTATATGGGGGGGTGATTAAGTACGAATGTTTGAGCGCATGGCGTTACGTGGATCAAAAGATACAAAAGAAACGCAAAATTTCTCTATGAGCCCGACGTCCTACTAAGCCTAATAATTCATTAAACCAAAATTAAAGATTGCAGGTGCATGTAGCAATTTTTGTCAGCGAAAAAACTTGCCTACATTAAATAAAACAATATCGTATTTGGGACTGGGACGATTTTTACCGAAGTAAATGCTACAGGCGCCCAGCTAATCTTAGATTTTGGTTTGATGAGTATTATGGCTTCGGTGGACGCCGACTCGTGAGGATTTTTTTAAATTTTTTACTTAGGTAACGTTATTTGTTGAACTTTAGCATTGTATCGTGCACTGTGCTAGCGTCACATGTTCTCGGAGTTTCAGCTTTGAGCGACGCGATTTATACGGCCCAAGAAATCGGGCTCCATTTTCTCCTGTTCCTTGAAACCTTCACAGAATGTACACGGATGTTCCAGAAATGAAACCGGGTTTCTGTTAGTACTTATTCGCGTTGGGTTGGATCATTCGGGGATCCATACCAATTTAGGCTCCTAGTTTTGCTTTTTATTATTATCATCATTTCTTCACCCGAACTTGTGAAATGTTGTGAAGAGCGTGGCGTCTGGTGTTTTTCTTTGCAGAAGAGAGCTTCTGCGCATGCTCGAGAATGCGTTCCATAACCCAGTAGACAAAGATGGCGGCACACCTTCTGCGCGCCGCCATATTTGCCTACTGACCATTCTTATTCCAATCCTCCGCGATTATTGCAATAATCGCGGAGGATTGCAGACATTGCATAATCGCGACTCATTGGAACGGTCTATACGAAGTCAGAATTGCAGCTTCGCTTCGACGCCCGTACATCGAAAGTGATTCCAAATTGGCAACAAATGACCTCACAAAAACCCGAGTGTCGTGCTGTCGGACGTCGCGATCCTGGCGGTTCACCGCAGCAGTTCCGGCGAAAACCACTAGCAAGCGCGAGGGTCGCCGCCGTCGCTGCGTCCCCACCCGGGGTTGCCGAAGTGTCCGTGGGCTGTCATGCTGAAGAGTGACCTTCAGCAGAACGGGCGCCTTCCGCGTCCTCCACCGCTGCCGTGACCGCCAGGATCGCCACCGGAGACAGCACGACACTTTTAACGGAATTCGGGGAACCACTTTGTTGGACGCAGAAAGCACACCTGTCGGAGAACTTTATTTTGTTTCATCACTGGAACGGGGGACCGAGACAAAAAGCTACCGCAGCAGCTTGACGGAGGTCCTGGCCTTCTTTACAGCAGGCGATTCCCAAACAATTTCAGAAAACCAACAAAATAGGTTCCATTCGGGAGAAAGGACACTATTTTAAATGTACGGACCACAGATCGTAAAAAAAGAAGAAAAACTGAGGACCTCATTTAAAAAATAATTCATTTAATAAAGTAGTTAATTGGTAATTTACTGTGTGGTTTAAGTATAATGTATGTGGTGGTGAAACACACCATATTTTTTAGAGGCGGAGTTGATAAGAGGATGGGAGAAGGGCAAAGTTACGTAATTCCTCAGAAACTTTATTTTTGAACTGCGTAGACTTCTTGTACGCCACAAGTCGGTACCTGTAAATATTTGAAATTGGTTTTATATTAAACAATGAGAACAAGTGTTCAGTATGATCATAGTATGAAACATTGGCAATAGCACGCACCTCTTTCTTTTGTAAACTATGTAGTTTACTTGTATCGGCTTTCGTTGTATTTCCCCAAACTATATCCCAATAATTATGTTGCGAATATACCAAAGCAATATAATGTTGAAGCTTAACACAACGCGGCAACAATGATTTAAATTTGGTTAGCCATCCCACTGTTTACGACAGTTTAGACGAAAGGTAATCAACATGCTTATTCCAAGACATACTATTTGTAAACCAAACGCCCAAAGTCTTAACGTCGACAAATTCAATTTCTTCGTTGTTTAAACTCAGGGGTTTGTGATCATAACTGGAGCATGCTGACTTTAGTTTATTGCGAACTTAACTTAAGGTGATTGTTTTTTGCCCATTTTTCAACACGATCAAGAGCGCAATTATATTTAGTTACTAGAGTACTGATATCTTTATCAGAAAAAAGATGCTAGTGTCATCAGCATATATAATAAACTCAATTTAGTTACTAGAGTACTGATATCTTTATCAGAAAAAAAGATGCTAGTGTCATCAGCATATATAATAAACTCAATGTTAAGATCATGATTTACATTTACAATATCGTTAATATAAAGAATAAAAAGTAGGGGCCTAAAATGCTGCCTTGGGAGACACCATTTGTAATTTTTGAATTATCTGAATTAAAGTTTAATATAGACACAAACTGAGTTTGATTGTGTAAGTAAAAGTGTAACAAATTTAATGTTTTCCCTCGAATACTATAGTATTCTAATTTTTGCTATCAATACATTGTGATTTATTGTGTCGAAAGATTTAGAGAAATAAAAAAAGATACACCGATTGTTAATAAGTGGTTATCTAATGCTCTTAATATTATTTCTTTTTGTTTTAATAATGCTGACTCGGTGGACTAACTTTTATGGAAACCAAATTGGGATTTTGTAGTTAAAAGGTATTTTTCAAGATCAGAGATAATTCTATTTGAAGCTAGTTTTTAGAGTGGCTTAGAGAATACTGTAAGTATAGAAATTGGTCTAAAGTTGTTAACGTTATTTAACTCCCCTTTATGTAACACGCTAACTTTGACAATCTGCATTTTGGTAGGAAACTCACCGGACTCAAGTTAAATAATGAATATATAAGTTAGGAACGGTGCTAAGATATCTAGAACATACTTTGCTTGTTTTATCTGCATATTGTATGCATCAATACTTCTACTATTGTTTAGGCTCATGAATATATTATAGACTTCGGAGACATCAGTGGAAAAAAGAAATATATAATTATGCAAGGGTGAGGGCATGCACTGAAGAGCATTATTTACACTAGTAGTAGAAAGAGAAGATGTTGGATGATTTCCAAGATAGTTAATAAAAGCATTCGCCATATCCGTCCCCAATGTTATACAACGGTTTATGTTAATTTCAACTGGTATAGAAACGTGTGGCTTTGAGTTAAACAATGTTCTAAGCATTTGCCCCATTACGTCAGCGGGAGTGAAAAGTCTCGCTTTCTTTACCGTACATATGTGATAAAACTTAAATATTATAATTAGTACGCCTTTTAGGCTGCCCGTTTGATTCCACCTGCGTAGAATGGGGCGTTAAAGTCAGCTCAAAGGTTTTGTGTAGTAAGGCGATAGGACTGCAGTATGACGACTCGACATACTGTAGCACACAGCATTATTGTCTCGTTTTTCCTCAGGACACGGGAGATTATCCAGACTGTAAAGGGTATTGCAGGAATAATAACGATGTCTGGGTTTATGAAAATCTCTGGGATGGAGTGCAATGTGGAGTAGGAAAGGTAAGCCCTTGGAGAATTGTTCGTTTCGTAAAACTAAAACATTATGACCTTCATCAGCGGCACACTATATGACAGCCACTTTTATGCGCTGCCATGTAGGGAAGGTTGTCACGTAATGTGAGCCAAATCGTTACTGCGAAAAATACGCACCGAACTGAAAAAAAAAGGGTGATGCCGTCTTGGTCTCTACCAAATGGTGCATTAGGTCAAATTAATAGCGTTTGGTATAATCAGCTTATTATTTAAGTTCGAGTAACTATAACTTTTTATATCGTGAATTTATAGGTATAGTTTCAATTAGAAACTTGCTGAGCATAATCGAAAACCACTATATCAATTTATTTGAAAAATGTAGAAGGCTGGTACAGCATTTTACTGACCCTACCCCCAACCCCCCCCCCCCAAAAAAAAAAAAAAAAAAAGTTTTATTTGGACGCGTATGTAGTTTCGGTTTCCTATAGAAACCCAGCTTTGCGCCAGCGGTTTCGGCCAACACCACCTAGATAAGCAGGAGGACTCCTTACCTTCATCCCAGTCAGATCGATCGAGGCCTGTGATTGGGCACGAGTGCTGCGTCAGTGTTCGGCCGGGGCTCGTGTTCAATCAGCGTGTCGAAGGTGGGACTCGGGCCAGATAGCCGAGTTAGCGCCCTCCGTCTGTGATGACGTTTCATGAAGGGAGAGGAGGCGATGCGGAGGTTTATACGCATTGTTTATACGCCGCGCCAAGTAGATCTTACAAGATTTGATTGTCCGAGGAAGAAGCGATGTTTTTGGCGTTTCAAACGCGTCCATATTGATAAGATAACATATATCTAATCTACAATGCACCCAAATATATCTTATTTCTCTACATGAAGGGAAAATAACCTATGCTCCGGAAGGAGCCGGACCTCTTTTACTGCGGTTCTTGGAGTGAAAACGGGATTATAGAAACTCGTCCAAATTGAGAGTTGTATAGGAACGCAGAAAAATGCTCTACATGTCTTCTACAATTCTAAAATACGCCGATTTAGTGGTTTTCGACGATGTTCAGCAAGTTTCTCATTGAAACCATACCTATACGGAGCGCAAGTTCGTCTGCTTCTTGAGAAGGGGTGGCGATGACGTCATAATGACGCCGAGCTCTTATTGGCTTTGATTGGACGGATAGTGGGTACACCTCAATGCTAGATGTCTCGAGGTGTACCCACTATCTTTTTTCAATCAGCCAATAAGAGCTCGGCGTCATCTGACGTCATCGCAACTCCTGTCCAAGAAGCAGACGAACTCGTGCTCCGCATAGTTACCTATATAGTTACGGCATCTACAAGGCCAAACTACCAGGAAGCTCCTACCAATGCGCGGCCGTTCGGTTTTTGGTGATAGAAATTCCGCAATCTAAGAACGCTCTTCTTGACCATAACCTCTAGGGGTATAGTTTTAAGCACGGGGGCACACTGCTTATACATCATACACAAGACAGCCTGCGTATCAGATTCGAACGCGAGTCACCGCGAGATCCGCGTGCTTCGAATGCCGCATGGCAATGAGTTCAGGGAGGAAACTTGGCACGCGGCATTCGAACCAGGGATATTGCGGTGACTCGGGTTTGCAGACTGTCTTTTGTATGAAGTATGATGAGCAGTGTGACCCCGGCTTTGAAGTTTATTATAGTCAGCTCTCAAGTCAAGTCAAAGTGTGTGTTTTTTTCCAAACAAGTTTTTAATTCATACGATTTCTATTTAGCCGAGGGTCCCAAATTTACGAAGAAAGCTGTTGAAGGACCCCTTGGTAAAAAAGGTTTAGCGATCAAAAGTTAGCGCAGCGTTTAAGATCAATCAAAGGAATAACATTGTAATAAACGAGAACAAAGTTACACAAGGTAAAGGAACGATTATGGTGCATACGATGCTAAAAAAATTGCAAACGACCCAGGGCGGATTCAAGGGGGGACTACGGGGCGGCCACCCCCCCCCCAAACAAAGTCGACTCCCCCTCCCTCCCCCTTCTCGGAGGGCAATTTGACAAGGATGGACCCCCCGGTGCACAAGAAAAAAATGGGAGAATAGTATCCTTACAAATTCCCCCCCCCCCCCCCCAAAAAAAAAGAAAAACAAAACAACAACAACATCAACAACAACGGAGTTCTGGATCCGCCCCTGAAACGACCACGCGAACTGTGCTGCGTTGTGGAAAGGCATGTTGGAGGAGATTTGCCATCAGCCAGTGTGCTGTACAATGTTTGTAATGAGTTCTTTTAATTTCAGTGGAATTGATGTAAGAGACTTGTGTGAGGAGATGTGTGCTTTGTTGGAAAGATTGTGCGAGATGTTGCTTGTCCTTTAAAAAAATGCTTTTCTTTATTATTTTTTTACTGAACGATTTTTTATGACGGGAGCGCCTGTGATCGCGCCTGCGGTGGAAGAAGCGAAAGTCCATACGCGAGCTGTTCTGTAAGGCGCGGAGAACTAGGGCTAGAGGCCCGCAGCTAGGGCGATGATGACGGGGAGGAGAGGACACGTGATTTTCGCACGCGCCGCGCCAAGCTTCTCACTCCCGGCGCTGCCTTACCCAGCGGCGCAACATTCACCAGCGAGCCAGGGCGGTCTGCGCGGCGCACCGCTGCACACCCTACCGACGCTGCGGCCGCTTCTGCTCCTCTCGGCGCCGAGGAACATGGCGGCGCCTGAGGCATTTATATCGTCGGTGGCCGCAACCTCGGCAGTAGCAACACGTGGCCGTCCACGCAAGTAAACCGCAGACGAACTAAGGGAGCAGAAGAACGACATTATTGCTTTCGCATTCTCAACTCATAAGAAGTGCTTAGGTGTCCTCGTAATTTTTAGAGCGCAGCTCTTAGGCGCCCGTTTCCGGCTAGAGCGGCGTCGCCGTCGCCGTCGCCGTAACCGTGACGTTCCATGACCCCCATGAGGTCACGTGACCCCGATGACGTCACGTGACCCCGTGCAGTCACGGGACCCCTGTGAGGTCACGTGACCCCGGTGACGTCACGTGAGAGGGTCGCGTGACGTCATACGGGTCACGTGACCTCACGGTTACGCCGACGCCGCTTGGAGGGAAGAGTAGCAGGCAGTATGAGGAGGTGAGGAGGAGGAAGGAGGGGTATACCCCTCCCTCAGTAGCCTTCCCTCCTCGTCCTCAAGAGCTGCGCTCTTTTTCGGCGTTACAGGAAGTTGTAAACGGCTTTCATTTTTTAAGAACCTATGAATGTTACTAGATGGGGAGTAACGCCCCTCCCTCCCCCCCCCCCGGCCGCACTCCCCAACCCGTTCAGTCCGCCTCTCATAAAGCCCCTTGATAGAGGTGTTTTTTTTTTTTACAAGTCCCGCCAATCAATATTTTGGAAACACGCAAGACACGTGCCACGAGCGGGTGCTCCGCCACCATTCGCTTCCAAGGGCCGCTCAATCCAGTGATGGGCCGCCATTTGCTTCCAAGGACCGCTCGAGATACGGGCCTCGTGCAACGGCGCATTTGACGCGTCTTGCAAGACAAAGACAAACACACCGAGGGTCCTTCAGCCTCCTGTCGTTTGTAGCGCCATCTAATTTTTCGCTTCGAAACGGTATGTTTTATAGAGTAGGGTGATACACCACCCAGACGCTGTAGAGGCTGTACTTCAAAACATGGGTATTCCATTATGGCCTCCAAAACCGCGCGTCGTTTTTTTTTTTCTTTTTTTTTTTTGGGGGGGGGGGCATGATTTTGTTTGCCGTAAACTATGCACACCGAAAAAAAAAACTGTCATACGTTTAGTTGTTTTGTTTTTGTTGTTGTTTTTGCTCCGGATCATTATTATTTTATGCATCCCATGATTCCCTTCTTGAGTTATTACCCTTTTACATTCTTCTACAGATATGTCTCCGTGCCGAGTGTGTAAACACGCCACCGAAATACCTTCCAACGGCCAAGGAGGAAAAGCGCAGGAAAACCAAAGGCCAAACGAAGTCTGGAAGTCCATAAAACCTGTCCATTCTATTATCTTTATCTATAATATAACAAGTTACGTTTGATATGAAAGACTAATTAATTTCTTGCCACCTGTTGCTCCGCAGCTTACCTGATTGCGGCAGCAGCTAATAAGAACGCCGAAGGACAAATCACGAAACAAACAGCGTCCACATAATAAGCCCCGCCCTGCGTTTCTTAGGCGGTCGATAAGCAGTTTTAGTGAGTCGCTTCGATGCGAACGGTTCGCCTCCAACCGACTCGCCAGCACAACAGCGCGTGCGCGCGCAAATTGCACAGGAATTCGCGAGAACGGTTTGACCGAATCGTCACGGTTTGCGGCATGTGAAGTATAAATTTGTTGTCACATCAAGAAAAACAAAAGTTAAGTTTTGCGCATTATTTATGCGGTGTACCGTTCTTACAAGATTTCGCTGACGAAGGAAGAAACAATGCGTTTGGTGTTTAAAGCGTGTACGTCTTAACAATAAAAAGAGTATTAAAAAGAAACCGTAGGCTATTCTAAAATTTACCTACATAGATCTTAATTCACCACATATAGAAGTAAATCAATAATGCTCCACAAGAAGCCGGACTCTTCCTACTATAGTTCTTGATAAAAAACGAGGAAGGAGAGCCTTGCAACGAGGGTGATAAAGTAGAACGAGCGGCACAAAGCATATTTCTTGAGGCTGCCCGAAGAAGAACCTATAGGTATCGTTTCGATGCGAACGGTTCATCCACGAACGATGCGCCGACAACTCTGCGCATTCCGTCCTGGAAAAGGTTCGCCATCCTCCCATGCATTGGGCCTCCTCGAGCCGGGAGAGACATTGATCTTATCACCACGGAGCATAGGTTGCGAGTGGTGTTTTTAATAAACGCAAATAACCAGTAAAATGTTTCTTTGAAGGTCATCACCTAGTCTTTTGTTCTTGTTGTCTTTGCTTGAGTTATACAAGAACCACCACCGGCGGTATAAGCCTGTTGCACTTAAAGCCCCTCTGTCCTGGGAAAAGTGGCTCCATGCATTGTTGTGGAAATGCTCGAGACACGTGCCGCGCACCACTTTTTGAAAGAACATGGCGTCTGAATTCTAGCTCCGTACTGCGCTGTGCCGCCATGATCTTCCCAAGGGCTGCACGTTCCACGTGCCTCTTGCATCGACGCACCTTGCGCTACTTTTAAAACATGAAGGGGCTTTAGCTGTACTCGGCCAGGGTCGCGAGCACGTCCACAATACGCGACCATAGTAATGTTTACATTGTAATGTCATAATTAGCAACATAGTATTACATTTAAAAGTAAAAATTAACTATTCATCCAACTTCATTTATTTTCGAAGTTTTGCTCTAAATTAAATTTTGGTATTTAAAGGCTTATTTATAGGACTATACACTTAGCTTTTTGTCATTTTTGTCTTAAATATTTTCCGGCCGTTGAGACTGCCACCGGTTCCCAATCCGGCCCCTTAGCCAAAAACGGTTGGAGACCCCTGCTTTAATCCATTAACTGCTGATGACGAAACATCTCGTCACGTTGACGTTTGGCCGCAAGTGCCAATGACTAGATAGCCCGGTCGTGAAGCTTTCTGGCTGCGAAAGAGCAATTCTGCAAAGGTTTCTTTGGGAAAAACATTGATTGATCCAATATGCTCAGTGCTCCAAACATACTCTGAAAGATTTGTAGCTTGTTTTGGCCTTAATCTTCCACCAAGTGTATCACAATATGAGCAGTTAGGAATGCAATGCTATATATTAAAAATGGCTAGCTCTCCACGTTTAGCCACATGGAGGCTATACAAAAAACTCCTAGTCTATCCACCCGTGGGAAAATTAACAGAACACCATTTCTTTGCTAGACAACCACACTGGGCAACAACAGCACTAATAATGTACGATATTTAAAAGCAAACTCTTGTATACTGCACATAGTGTAGAGCAGCACCTTTAAAAATATACAAGTCCCACAGACTACTCCGTTTCACCTTTATGATGGACCGCAGTGGGCGCTACAAGCCGTCGGAGTCAATCGAATGTCTTGGTAGTCGCGTGACCTTAGGAAAGGGTGCATAGTCACGTGGTACGTACACAACGTGGCATTAGCTCCGATAGTTTGTAGCGTCTGCTGTAGTCCATTGTGAGGTAAAACTAAATATATGGTCCAAAAATATGCCAATCGGTGACCTTTAGTCAAACAGTCTATACTCTGTTCACCACTAAGCTGGCAGTGAGGTGGAAGCTAGTGCTCGTTGGATCAGTCATGCGTTCATCTGTCGCCACGAGATCTCGGTCCCACCAATGCCCACGCGCAGAGAGCGGGGTCATGTGATGTCGAAGATGCAGCTGATTGGTCCTGCGAGCGCGTATCTCCCATCCCACTGTCAGCTTAATGGTGGAGGGACTATAGTTTGGAGATGGGACTCGGCTGTTTCTGTGTACATGAGAAGGCTATGAACGACTGAGGATGGTTGTGGTGTGTGCACTTGTTTAGGGCAATAGTGTTATGGTCACTGACTTTGTTCGTGTGAGGATCAGTTGAGGGTCTTTCTTATAAACCAGGAAGGGGGCGTAGCCGAGTTTGGGACCTTTGCTGTGTTGTCCACTTTTCTACTTCTTAGTCTCGGGTTTCGATATTGTTGAAAGTTCACCGTTTCTACTTGTAGCTTGCCAGTTATTTTTGTTTCCATGATATCGAACTGGCTCACCGACGCTGGTTGTCGGTTGCAAATTGATCTTCCCGGTTGAGCGAGGGAACGGTGAATGTACCAGTAACCCTGTGCAATAATTCTGAGCTATAGTTGAAAACTTCTGCGCGTTGGTCGTTATTCTATGTTGTCTCGTGACGAGTAGCCATGGAGATGGCTTGCCTCTGCTTTTACATTCGTGTAAACTCGTTCAGGTTATACTTTGACAAATAGCTAAAAGGCTTGAGTAACTTAAGACGAAAAATGAAAGCATGTCAATAACGTTGATCTAATACATATCGGTAAACAATACCACTGACTGATGTCATCCTTGAGTACTCGTAAACCGTCGGACAGAAACCTAAAATATGGCAGAACCCAGGAAACAGCGCCTACCCGCGACTTACCAACTGTCATTCGATGGTTTAAATGATCGTTTTTCAAGTCCATCAACCGTGGAAACGGCGATCCAAGCAACTGCTACTCGCCGAACGGTTGATCGCGGAAGAGTGAGGGCAATGAGGCCGCCATTTTGTTGATGTGATCGATGCCCTTGGGACTAATGTTTTGAACAATTTTGAATTGTGAACACCAGAGTTACTTGATATATCTAAATAAATCATAAATGAGCAATTTTTTTATAAAGTTTTGAATATAATATAATTTATCTAATATTAGATACACATAATTATTAGATTAAAACCAGCAACATGAATAATCAATCATGCGTCTGATCACCATGATCACCAAGGAAAAATGGCTGCCCCCAGACTAGCGATGGAACGTCACCCTTGCAGGCGTTTGCACTTGTAATTCAGTATATTAATGAAATTTAAATACATAACTTTACGTAAGCATAGGTAAATAGCTAAAACATTCAACATCGTGACTGTTGCTTTATTTTTTATTACATATACTAGCTTGTTTGCGCCATTAAATTTTGTGAATTCGTCCTTGTCGTAAACCAATTGCGCCCGTATTGTGCTTCGTGGAATGGGTCACCCGGCCATCTAAAGCACCGCTTCTTTCCGAGCCAAAATAAATATTTGGTAGGTTTTAGCACGAACATGTTTCCACCGCACTAGCTTAGAAACATTAGACGGGACACTCTTTTTATGATGATAATGCAATTAATGAAAAGGTGCAAGCGAGCTGGACAAGAGTAACGATAATAGTCCCTGAACAAAGGACAAACACAAATCTCCAAACACAGCTAGGTGACTGGAGCGCTACACTGGAAATGGAGAGGTCCCTGGTGCGATACCAAGACCAGGCGGATTTTTTCGGTCTTGCACCAGTCACCTAGCTGTGTTTGGAGATTTGTGTTTGTCCTTTGTCCCCTTTGTCCAGGGATTATTATTGTTACTTTTTTTTAAATTATACTGTTTCATACTTGGTGTACAACGCTGTAAAAGCTGCTGGCGCAAGCATAGGATCTGATCTCATAGATGAAGGCACAGGTTCGCGCCAGTACCTTTGACAGCATTTTTTACCAAGTATGAATCACAGTATAAGTGCAACGCTGAAACTCGCTTAATCGGGTGCATGCGCAGCTCATACAAAAAGTTGTTCAGTTGCTGTTAAACTCGTGAAAACACATGAATTGAAGTGCATGGTTTTTTTTTTGTTTACATTGCTGTGACCAGATACAGGAAAAACATCACACATGCCAAAGATAAACCTAGTCAACCCCTAATAAAGCTGGTGCATGGCACTGGTCTTTTTTTTTATTGATTGACAACAGCTTCTTGAATTTTCAGTAAGTTCTTGGAGGGCCCAATCATGAAACCCGAGGATTGGGTGTTGGTACAAGCCTAAGGTACAGTGGCCTGCGATGAGCTGGAATGCACAAATTGCAATCGGGCAGTACAGACAGCGCAATACAAATGCTATCAAGTGCTCGGCGGAAAGTGTGGACAGGTATCACGTGTAAGGGGTGCATCTACAAAGTTGAACATCGTCACTGATGCCAAGGCTTTCAATCGCTACCCGCTAGGCTGCGCAATCTGTGCTGCCCGATCGCCGTTCACGCATTCTAACTCGTATCGCAGGCCGCTGTACTTGCCATTATCCCTCAAAGCCCTCTAGTGGTACCATGTACTCATGATTTATTGTAGATATTCTAATAGAAAGTCCCTCCAATACTGAACAACATTACTAATGCTAGAGCTATTAAGAATTTATCCGCTTATATAAATTCCTAATGGGATGATGATTCATATTTAAAATGTGTAGGCATGAGTGTCTTGCACATCACAGTAAATTTCAATGGTTTTCTACTTAACTCGGCTAATCTTCCTTAAATTTCAATGCTTTTCTCCTTTACTCGGCTAGTCTTCTTTAATTGACAGGCATTCCAGATTTTCCATGGCTCACAAGAGTGCTGGACTTGTGCCCCCGTTCTCAGCTGAAGGTTAGCAGCGCTCGTAGGAGAACAGAAGAGGTTGTAATAATAAGGATTAGGAGGATACAAAAGAGTATGAGCAAAGAACAGCGGTCAAGTCTGAAACCAGGATTGGATTGCCAGGTCGTGGGTTACAAAGGGAGTTGCCTCCATGTAACTCAAAGCACCAGAGGTGCTCGTGGAATGTTACAGGCAGTGCAGGAAAGCCAAAGCTCCTTTTAGGCTTAAACCGGCAATCAAACAACCCAACCAATTGACAGGGTGGGAACAGCGCAATTGGACAAAGGACAAGAAAACAAGCGCACAGGCACAGTGCTGACGCTCAACTGAGGGTTTATTTTCAAGCAAACCAGAAAACACAAGAGAAAACAAAACAAAAAATAACTTATAAAACGATTCCTAACATGCCATTTTATTTTCACACAAATCTGCCACAATTCTTGATGAGAAATAATCCGTCACCCCCCAGGTATACCGACGGAGCGCTAACATATTCGTCTTCCCCTCGATAAAATAACAAAGGCCCCATCGATTTCCTTGGCGGTCTTATTTTTGCTATGCGCCAAGATCGTCAAATCATTGAACGAAGGGATGCAGCCACACCTACTGCAACGCACCACAAGGTGGCCGAGGGGGAGCAACGGAGAGAAAGGGAATGCTCCTTACATTCACGCACTTCCCCATCTGTCCATGCTACAATCTACCACAAGTGAGCGGAATCTGATTCACAGCACCTGTGGCACATAGGACAGAGGAAGTGCAGTGGTGGACATCAGATTGAGAGTCCTGGGTTCCACCTAGGTTTGCGGCACTAAAAGGACCACCGGCAAACGGTGCTTGTTAGCCAGAGATTTGACTTGGTGAAAACGGGCGTGAACATAATTTACCACTCCTGGTCTGGGTGTCGGTTTCAGCCTAAACTTAGGGATAAAACGACCCCTAAACACTTTTAACAGGGAGACTGCCAATTCCTTAACATTCATCACAAGGAAACCCGCCGAAGTAAGCCTGGAGACTTGTAAGCACACTCTTCTCACACCTATGTCGGCATGACTTTAACAATGAAGCTCGTATGCGCGATGCAGCGATCATGCGCTTTACCAGCTTAGAATGCGTCGAATCATATGGCATTAGCCCCTTTTTAGAATGTGGTTTGTAGGACCAACAAATTTCAGAGGGCTTAAGAACAAGCTTCAAGCCTGAAAATTTCAAAACCTTACACGTGGGTGTATCATACATGAATTTTAACCTGGGGGAACACTCCTTCAAATTGCCCAATGAAAGTGACAAAGACCAATTAGCCATGGATGTTCATCGAGGCGAGAACCCAGCAACTGCCGTTGACCAGAGGGCCCGACCAGCATTTCACTGAAGTAAGACTATCAAACCAGTTAATCCAGATTGAATCCCATAACATCTCATGTCCTGTGAATTTTAAGGGTCACAACGGATGATGTACAGGGGCAACAGCGCACCCGCAAAACAGTCACTCAAGTCCACACTCGCAAAAGAGTCACTTACTCAGCGCTGTGATCTGTGTTAACAAGTCACAACGGAAATGGCAAGCAGCCATTATGAACACTTAGAGGGGTAGTGCGATGATTTTAATGATGAAAGAATTTGCAGCTTGTATTTTTATATTGTTTATCAAGGCACCAGCGAGAAAAAACGCGTCACCTTCCTTCGAAGAACTGCTATTCCGCTGCGTAATTGCAAAGGCAAAAAACAAATTATTTGCCAATCTGCAGCCGCGTGTGACGGTTATGGGAACTACGGTGGCATGTCACTGGGGTTCTGCACGTTTTGACTAGGAGACGGAATTACAGGCGGCCTTCGCTGCCACTGAAGCTGAATCAACTCAACAACATTTATTAAACAACGTGCGCGATGTGCTGCTAGCAGATGAAAGATAGCTTTCTTTCTGTCTGCTTGGAGAAGGAGAAAACGTCTCGTTCCTCCTCGTGCCCGCTTGGGGGCGCAAGACGTCGTTGTACAGAGTTTATACAAGCGTGCCTCTTGAGGGTGACACCGGCAACCCATCAGCGTTTTGGGGTGCGCCCATCCGGTGTCACTCAGCTCTACGCGACTTTGGAATGCAAGACAAGGAGGTACGCCAGTGCCGCGTCGCGCTGGCACATCGAGGCCAAACTCCCTCAGACAGACGGCTCTGCGTTGATACCTTTTCCTCCATGTTTTTTTAGAGTGTGTGAAAATTACTGTCTTGC
Organism: Ixodes ricinus; assembly: GCA_037355805.1. Classification (NCBI taxonomy): domain Eukaryota; kingdom Metazoa; phylum Arthropoda; class Arachnida; order Ixodida; family Ixodidae; genus Ixodes; species Ixodes ricinus. Next base: position 161,275 of record JAZHYW010046138.1, on the reverse strand, counting down.
GCGAGCGGCAGATGCTTACATTCCAATCGCAAATGCCGTTTGAGAGCCGTCAGTTACATAAACTCGCTTCTTTTTTTTCTTTTTTCTTCTTTGTTTTGCTGTTAAAACAGAACTGCCTATGTCACGCTTACATTCCAGAAAGGAAGCGAAGTTTGAGTATGATATGGTATGCGATGCATGCCTCTCCACTTTAGCTTCAAACCTCTTTGAATTGTTTTCTTGGCAGCTCTACATTTTGCAGACCTTTAAATACCTAGTTATTGTTCTGGGGTCAATACATTTTTTTTTCTCTAGCATGGATTAATAAAACCGAGCTTTACTTAAATTCTGCATTCAGAGCTCCAAAGCTTATAGACCAGGAAATGTCTGAATTGATTTTATCTAGTGAGCATGGATCATATAAAAATAAACACCAATACTGGCAAGATAAATGAAGCAACTTCAACTGCTGTCTTTATTGAAGAGAAATCCTACTTGAAAAAAAATTGTTTTCTCTGTTGGAATCAAACGATACCATTCCGCAAACAGAGCCGCATCGTTCGGTGTCCGAAACAAGGAGTGTTTATCTTTGTATGTGATCTAACCTACGTTGCACCCCGGCACAAAACACCACCCCTGTCTTTTTCTTCGCAGCATTTGACATCGTTGTGGGTCCCTTTTCTCTCCGCGGCACAACTAGCAGCCACACAATATTGTATCGCTTCACACACAACTCAAAACAAGAAGAAATAGCCACACCAACACGCCCCTAGCCAGCCTCGCTAAACCCTGCCAGACCGGACTCCTGGCCCCGCTGTGACTAGCAGCGCCACCCCAGGTCCCTGTGGCAGATTTGGGCTACACGACACCTATGGAGAGGCCGATGCGGTCGCACACCTGCCAGTTCTAGTACACCCTAACCTAGTACGCCTTACCAACATAGGGGTGTATACCGACACATCTACCAGGGTGGGGGCCGCGTCGATATACCACTGCTCTCAAGGGGCACCGCTGGCCAACTTGGTCATGCCCATCCCGGCGGGAAGGTCTGGGGACTCTGCTGAGATAGCGGAACTCCGTGCCATCCTCCTTGGGCTGCACAGCACCAAGGTGCTGAACGTCAGTGACAAACGACTCATCCTCTACACAGACTCTCAATCAGCCATAAGAGAAATCCAAAGACATCGCTCCACCTGCAGTCCCATGATAGACAAGATCTACCAAACAGCCAACAGGTTGCAGAAAAACAAAACATTCGGTTCGACATTTGATGGGTCCCTGCTCACAACGGGATCCCTGGAAATGAAGCTGCACACGAGACTGCTGGATGCGAGATGAGAAGAATTTCATCGAGCCCGTCCACATCCGCGCAATCCTCCCTGCATGCAACTAGACCTTCCGACTCATCCTCCGAAGACTACGACCCTGGAGAATGGCTCCACCGTGAACGAAACAAGCGGCAAAAAGAACTCAAGGAGTTGTGGACTCCTACCTACGACCCAATTCCCGAAAAAGTGTTCCGCAGAAAGTACATGGTACTAGTACTGGTGAAGGCGAGCGGCTTGAACATGAATACATAAAATTGAAAGAATAAAACACGGAGGACAAGCACAGGACAACCACTTTCTTTGGTTGTGGTTGTCCTGTGCTTGTCCTCTGTGTTTTATTCTTTCAGTTTTATGTATATGTGTACATGGTACTACTTCACCGTATTCGTACTGGTGATGCAATGACTCCTAGTACTATATACCACATTGAGCTTAGTACTCTTAAAAGAATAGTACCTTATGCCGTCCCTTCTGACCCTAGCTGTCAAGGATGTAAGGATCCCAACTCTATTCCCCGACGCAATCATATGATATGGGAATCATCGTCTCTCCGGGCATCGAGAGGATGTCTTGGATGGCCTTCCGCTCGACGAGAGGCCTACGAATATGGGACAGTGAACACACCTAACTGGGGACTCTGGTAGGAGGACTCGAATCCTAATGTCCCTACTTCACTATCTGTCTCGTGGGGAGCACAGAGTCTGAGGCCTCCTCACCTTGAACGACCTCATCATCTCTCAATCTCATCGTCATCCAGGAAGATTTTAAAGTCTGCCCAGGTTCCCGAACCACCGCGGGCGCGTGGAAAATCGATGCTTAAGCGAAAATCCACGTGATATTTATGTTAATAAATACTTTCACTACTACTACTAACCATAAAGTTATAAACAATAAACGCTAGAGGTTCAGGTGGCGCTAGTGTGCTGTTGCACTTCGAAACAGGCAGCAACCAGTCTAAATTTGACTTCCGGTAATGCATTCCTAAGGGAAAAAAGGAAAACGCAAATGCGTTTTCTCTTTTTCTCTACGCGCTCGATTATCAGAGCGAATATTGGTTAGTGTTGTGATAGAATAAAAAGTTTGGAACGTTTTACAATCGGATGTACAAAAATATGTGTCAGTTCGAACGCTTTTCTTTAGAATTCATGGCGTCGAACACAACGCTAAAATGGCCCAATACACATGTATAATACGTGTTGACGTTTCAGATTGCTGTTATAGGGCACGTATTTATGCATAAAGTCAATGCTATGAAGCACATAGTGAATCAGCTTGACAAAACATCAAAAAGGATGCTATTATATGTCAAATTAAACAATCAAAACAGACGACAAGAACGAAGCATGGAATTATGGAACGAAGAACACGTACTGGATTAGTAACACACTGTGCATGAATAATCAAAATAAAGCAGTAACCGAGTGTTGTTGCTGTGAAATAAATACGATTGTTGTTGTCCTTTTTGCTTGAATTGATAGCTTGTATGACATATCATGCTGTAGAACATAGACCTGGGCCTAATAATAATAATTATTAACTAATAATTTACACTTTTGTAATGTGAATAAAGCTACACAGTACCCGTTACGAGTGAAGAAACTACGCTGATTTTTATTATTCTCTGTCGAAAAGAAGAACGTCACGCAGGGAGACTGGAATACGCAGGGAGACTGGAAAAGTAGGCTGGTTGCTGTCTGCTTCAATTTGTAACCGGAAGTCCCGTGGACACTAGCGCCAGCTGAGGCTCTAGCATTTATTGTGATAACTCTATGACTAACGACAGAACAGGCTGATCGGCCCAGTACACTTCTTCCTCCTGTGTTTACCGGCGCACAAACTCTGGTAAGTCGGGCGCCCCTAAAAAAACGTTCACCAGCATTATATCCGTAGTCGTAAGCAACACCTACAGTATTGTAAATTCAAAGGGGTCATGAAATGATATCAGGTTAGAATGTTCATGACTTTGCAGGGGCGTACTTGTCCTTGTCTGGCCCAGTATACTCACACAGACCGACACTGATTCAGAAGCTTTTTGTCGCGGTGAAATCGCGAGGATAAAAGGGGACTATTTCTTTCAGTCTTGCCTTCGCAAAACTTGACGACGTAATTGTGAGATCAAAACGACTCACTTGACGACAGTCGAGCGCGGCTCATTGATTGGAGACGATAACTGTGTGATCACTCGACTTCGGCACGTAGCAATCAATGCCTCGGTGGACACTCGGGTAGTGGCTCGTGTCCAACCACTGCGGTGATGGGAATTGAAGAACTCTAACATAAACCTGGAACACAGCACGCGTTTTCTACTTGGCCAACACCAGCGCGGGGCTATGAATAACGTTGGCGGCATAAGTAGGGTGTACTAGAAATTCTAGTATACACCCTACCATTCTAGTACAGCCTAGCATAGGATAGGCACAAGGCCATGTGCCGCTTGTTCTGGTTCCAAGTTGAAGAGATGAACGATGCTCATATTTCTCGAATGTTTTTGGCAACTTCCATTGCCTAAAAAGAATAACTAAGGCAAGTTTATTCGGTTATTACCGTTAGGCAGTGATTCTAAGTATAGTATATAGTGAAAGTAGAAAAACCGTTCCCCGGCTCCTTTAGAAGTCACATATTCAAAATTGCACACACTGTATTTGGTCGTGGAGGGATTGAAACCGTGAATATTGGGTTCCCAACATGCTTTGCGCGGCACTACGCCTCTAGGATCGCATCAAATGTGCAAGAGGTCTGCGGATCAACATATGGCACCATTTATTGTTGGCTTCACGCGAACCACATGCCCCAAAATAGGTTTTGCCTATAAATATTAATGATATTGTGAACAATGATTCAAGCAGTAAATATATAATCTATGCGGATGACACGAGTATATTTTTTTTCTAATATATCCGAAGAGGGCCTCATAAATAAAGCTAACGCATTTCTTTCGAAGTTAAAAGTATGGTCTGAGTCCAATTGCCTGAATATAAATACTTCAAAAACACAAGTAATAATGTTTCGCCCACGCGGTTTAAGTAACCGAGTTTATAGTCCTCGTAATTTCGGGTCTTCAAACATTGAATTTGTATATAGCGTAAAAACTCTTGGAGTCATTTTTTTTTCCGATGACATGCTCTGGACTAATCACGAGAAATATCTCTGCTCTAAATTAGGCAAAGCCGCAGGAATTATAAATAAGCATAGGCACGTCCTTCCAACCAGCGCAAAAAAAGAGTTTGTACAATTTCTTATTTTATTCTCATTTATGTTACTGCACCCTTATCTGGGGTAACACGTCTTTCTCAAACTTACATATAATACACTTATTGCAAAAAAAAAGTGCGAAGAATAATAGGTAACGCTTCCTACATACATCATACGCATTCACTGTTCAAACCATACAAGATTATCAATATACACCAAATCTATAACTATCGTTTAACGATAGTGTATAAATATGCGGCATTAGGACACTCAAATATAATACTTCAACTGTCAGATTTAAAAGTAAAAACGATTATTATTCATCGAGAAATCACCAGCCCTGGAAAATTCCGAAATGCAGGAGCAACTATGGAAAACAAAAAAAAATAGTTATGCTTTACCGTATATTTTGAACGAATATTTTATTCAAAACATAGATATTGTGCAATTGTCAAACAGCCAAATAATCAATTTGTTCATTTGATTTTTTCTTTTTTGACCACTGTCAAATTGTGTAGGAAGGTGTGTTGCCTTTTTAGTTTTATTGCATCAAACAATAAGGCGTTTCCTTTTTGAACCTACGATCGCCACAGAAGACCTAAACCATCGTGAAGACAAAATAATACCCAAATCACACGGCAGCGTAAAGGTACCTTTAGCCCAGGTACCTGTCGTAAAGGGAGCTGGAGAACGTGATCACACGGCGCATAAAGGTCCCTTTCGCTAAGGGAGGTCCTGTGTTAAACGGAGCTCGCCGAGCTCCTTTACAGCTACAGGGAGTAGCCTCGGACCCAAAAACTCCAAATAAAAATCACAGATATATAAATATATCTTGTTTAATGCATTATAACAAATTGAATATATATAAGTAGCGAATTACGAAATGATTGTGGACACAAATGCGATGGAATAATACATTAACGAGGAACGCATACTCCAGCTAGCAGGTAGCAGCGGCGGCACGTGGAAAAGAATGTCTTCTACGAACCCGAACGCGATGGACCACTGCGAGCTCTTGTTCGAGGTTCTAGACGAGTCGTCCGACTCTCCCGCTCAGGACCTTTTATCCTCGTCGTCACCCATTCCTTTCGATAGCGTCACTGGCATGTAGAGTTGTTGAAATGGTAAATAATGGTCAGAAAGGCGGCAGAGACAGGAGCCAAGCAATGGCGACCATCACTGTTCTCCACCTTTATTTCCTCTTCTTTTTCCCCCAATCTATCAACAAACTCCCACCACTACACTACAAAAACTGCGCGTGAAACCGATTTCGAGGAATAATTGTTTATCACGTGCTCCTCTCGCGGTTTAGCAGGAATGCAATCGACATCAACTTAAAGTGCTCCGTTTATTTATCGTGTGATCAAGAACGCCATTTACGACAGGTACCTTCAGCTAAGGGACCTAAGCTAAAGGTACCTTTACGCTGCCGTGTGAATGGGGTATAATTGAGAGCCCGATTTGCAAGATAAAAAATAGTTTACTGGTTCTAATGTGATCTCGCGCTCTTGCTTCTTTTTTCCTGCTTTATTTAGCTCCAGAAAGCACGTGTAACCAAAAGCACCGCGGAAGCCAGCGAGCTCGCGCTAAAGGCGGAGCATCTATGCCCCAGCCATGGTGGCCTCAGCTAAGGGTGAATGGAGTATAGAGCCACTAAATGAGCTATGCTCAGAGTATCGGTAGGGTGTAGTATCGGCACCAACGTTGATCGGCACTACGTTCGCCGATGTGCCAGTGGACGCCGCCATCTTGGTGCTAAGTGCAGAGTAGACGCAACTGTCGATCGTCACAATTACAAAAAATGCAACTTCCTCAGCTTTAGATACGGTTATGAAGCTCAGGTGATATAGACCTATTGCTGTCTTACCCAAGCATCAAGGAGAATGCAGGGATTGGTGTTCCACGCGCCGCACGTGCTGGCCTCAGCAGTAGTAACTTTTCCAAAGCAAAAACCTAAAACAAATGGCATCTTGCACGCTCGTTCTTCAATGCTTTCTTTTGGTTATTTACTTCGAATCTTTTATACAGGAAAGGCGTGCGCGTGTGGCGCGTGGAACACCAATCCCTGCATTCTCCTTGATGCTTGGGTAAGACAGCAAATGGTCTATTACTTTGCTCTGTCGCGACCTGTTTTAACATTTCTAGAGGACGGAAAAGCATTTACTTCAATTTTAGATAGAGCTTCAGATAACTGGTAACCATAATGTTCAGTACCAAGACGGCTGAATGGACCTTTTGTGGAAATACGAGGTGCGCATGCGCGGAGTATTTGATGCTCCTGGGTTCGAGAGTATCTAGTTCCAAACAATCCGCCATCTTGCATTTTCTCGCCTTTGGGCGCCTCAGAAGAAGAAGAAGAAGAAAATAAGATTATCGAGAGTCGAGACTCAAGTTTTGATGTTGCGAACAAGGTGAACACGAGTCATCGTACTGACGACGCCCGTTCTAGATTACGAGGTACCGCAATCATGCCGGTGAACTGTGCTAGCCTTCGGCGTCGGAACTATTATCGCCCTGGTTGTGGAACTAGCTTTTTTCGCTTTCCGTGTGGTAAGCTTCATCCCGTTAAGCGGGCAGCCTGGATTCGTGAGGTCAGGAGAGTTGACAAGTCCGACCCCTCGAAAGAACCAAAAAGAAAACGAACCGGTAGCACACAGAAGCCTATAACGTGCAAGTTGTTTTCTCTACAAATACTCTCCGAACCCATGCGCCTCAGGTTCGCCCATCGCCCCATAGGTAACAGCACATATTCGCCAAAAGATCCATTGTGTTTACTCTGAAGCGTAGCTTATTTAGTGTGCAGGCGCCTATTTTTTCGGTTTTGCAGCGTCGGATACGCTTGTTGAGTGGGGTTGTCAGGGACAGAAAATATACCTGTTTGCTTGAAACGTGCGCGTTTTGCTAAGATAGCAAGTAAGGAAATCAGCGCTCTAAAAGAAGCGGGATTTTTTGTCTGCAATTTTTGAGATGAAAACAAATCTAGAAAATTATGATGTCTCCGACAAAGAGGAAGAAGATAGAAGGGACAAAGAAAAATGACCGAACTCGCGATTCAGCCGGTCGCGATCGATTCCGAGGAAAGCGTTTGCATGGCAAGCAGCCAGGCCCGAAGCGCAGGACGGCTTCCAGAGACGAGCTTTGGAGGCAGTCCAGGGCCACGTCCCGAGGACAGTCCAGTGATGAAGCAGGCGGAAGACGCCGAACCCCACGTAAGATACGTCTGTATTTACAGGTTTTATTCACCGCTAAAATAAACTACGCTTTGCCGAACGCTCGTTCTCTACCAGAGTGTAGCGCTAGCGGTCGGTAGCTTTGTCAGGCACCATTTTACCACTGAATATTTTTTAAATCGGTTAGTTCTGGAACTGCATTTGGTTTGGACCGCTAGCGCTACATTTTCGGAAAAACTGTACGTTCCACGATGCTGTCGTGACTAGCCCGGTGCTAGCCTTGTGTACGTGGGCAAGAAAGCGGCTAGCTACGACGAGAGCCGAAACCCAAGTGAGTTTTAATCATTGCTCCTGCGCCGAATGCGATATCACGCGCTAGCTTCGCGCGTTCGCCTTGTGCACGTCATAAGGCGTGCCGCGTCATAACGTGCCGCGTCATGCTGCATCTTCCTTTCTGAGAGGGAAAGACCATTCACCAAAAATGGCTACAATTTCAATCGCACTGGTACTTTCACTCTTCTGGCATATCGTGTGAAACGTCCTTGAGGGACTGCATCGCCACCGGTATCTTGAACGCCCTGTAGCGGTGTCGTCGGCTGCTTCCGTGAAGCGTTTCGAACCGCCGGACTTGATGGGCCTGCCTTTGAAGCGTCGCTGATCGGAACCGGGGTGCTCGTCGCTCCCGATACGTCTTGCGCAGGAATGTTCTGCTGCTGTGGGTCAGGAATCAGGCGCGCAGCGGAACAGCGCACCCGCGTAACAGTCACTCATATTCACACACACAAAAAAAATCTTTTCTTTTACTTTTTTTTTAGTGACTGTTTTCCGGGTGCGCTGTTTTCCGTACATCATGAGCAACCACTCGCCCGAACCTCCGTGTTAACAAGTAATCAGGGCTTCCTTCAACTTGGGAACTCTGGTCTGGAGACGTCGGCCGAAGAGGAGTTGCGACGTAATGTGCCCGCTGATGCCTGGCGTGTCGCGGTACTCTTGAGGACTTGAAGAATAGCTCGTTCATCGTGCGCACCATTCGCTCGGCTTCTCCATTCGCTCACAGATACCGGGGACTACTGGTAGCAGGGTAGAACCTGTAGATCGAAACAAAGGCTGCGAACTCCCGCGAAAAAAATTGTGGCCCATTATCAGAAACTACGACTTCCGGTGTGCGGAAGCGTGCGAATGAACTCTTCACCGCTGCGATGTCGGCCGTGGGCGATGTGGAAGTCAGGCTCACGACTTCGGGGAATCGGGAGTAATTGTCCACGATGATGACGTAGTGCCTTCCTTCAAGCTCGAACAAGTCGATGCCCACTCGTTGACAAGCACGATTTGGCATGGGCGTGCAGAGAAGGGTTCGTAGCGCTGTACTCTGGCTTGTGCAAACCGCTCGCATCCCGTGACGAGCTGCTTGATCCTACCGTTGACGGAGCTACCACACCTGCGTCTCGGGCTCGTGCCTTGATGGCCCTCGTGGATAATCTGAAGAATGCCCTTCCGAAGACATTTAGGGATGATGATGCAGCGGTCGTTGAGCAGTAGTCCGTCGCAGACTGTGGGACTGCCGCGCATCTTCCAGTAGTCGCTCAGCTGGACAAGAACCTTGGAAACCTATGGCCCGCCACTCTCACACTGCCGAAGCTTCCCTACGCAGACTCCGTTTTCCGCCTGGTGACGACGAAGACACTCAAGACGAGACGACGTGAAGTCTTCAAACTGTTCGACCACCTCGCTTGATGAAAAGCTCGGCCGAGTCTATCTGGTGGCCCAGTTCACTTTCGTAGTCGCCGCCAGGAGCGCTCAAGAAAGAGTGTCCGTGAGGGAATCCATGGGACATAGTGGTCTGTGGGACATAGAGGGAATCTGAGGGAATCTGTGGGACATAGTGGAGAGCTTAAACCTAGATGAAGGACTAACAGCAATATTAAGGAACATTTACAAAGATAATAAGGTGATTATAACATGGGAAGGAAAGGCAACGGGGGAAATAGAGATAGGACGAGGCCTTAGGCAGGGGTACCCGTTATCGCCTTTGCTATTTATGTTGTATCTGAGAGGATTGAAGGATAGACTAGGGAAGAGTGGGCTTAGATTCAGACCTTTCAGTACAGTAAGCTAGGCCAAAAAATTCAGCAATCCTTACCGGGATTGATGTATGCGGATGATATCAGTGCTAATGGCTAACAACGGGATAGATTTGCAGGAATTAATGAGCATCTGTGGTAGGGAAGGAGGAATTGGGTTTAGAATTCAGTAGTGAAAAATCAGCAGTCATGATTTTTAACAATGATGAAGTTGAGAGGCTGAAGATACAGAATATTACAGTGGAGAGAGCTAGTAAATACAAGTATCTAGGAGTATGGATATGTGATGGTGCAGAATATATCAGTGAGCATGAAAAGTATATAATAGGTAAGGGCAACAGAAATGCAGCTGTAATGAAAAATAGAGCACTTTGGAATTACAACAGGTATGAGGTGGTGAGAGAGATTTGGAAAGGGGTCATGGTGCCTGGTTTGACTTTTGGAAACGCAGTGCTATGCATGAAATCCGAAGTGCATGCAAGACTAGAAATAAAACAGCGCGGAGTAGGTAGGCTGGCTTTGGGGGCACATTGCAAAACGCCAAACCAGGGAGTGCAAGGAGACATGGGATGGGCGTCATTTGAGGGCAGGGAAGCTGCGAGCAAGATAGAATTTGAGGATCGGTTGAGGCAAATGGATGGGGAGCAATGGGCACGAAAGGTTTTCAGCTTTTTATACATGAGGAGTATAGACACAAAGTGGAGACAGCGCACTAGGAGATTAAGAGGAAAGTTTTTAGGCTATAGTGGGGTTACGGAAGAGCAGGTCTCCGTTAAGAAGAAAGTTAAGGCCACAGAAAGAGATCGGTGGCTAGAGGAATGCAGACAAAGATGGCTCTGGAAAGCTATAGATTAAACAAAACAGTAATTGCCAAAGAAAGCATTTATGATAATTCTAGGGAAGCTCATTGTTGTTTGAGGCAAGGACAGGTGTTTTGCGAACCAGAAAATACAGAGCGAAGTACCAGGAAATGGATACAGTGTGCGCTGCTTGTGGAGAGGTGGACGAGACGGCTGAGCACTTGATACTCTACTGTAAAGGGCTTCACCCTATGCCTACTGAAGACAACATAGATTTAATAAAGTCATTGGGTTTTAGAGATAGCGAAGGAAAAGTGGATTACAAGACAGTAGAGATTACCAAGCAAAGATTAAGTGAATGGTGGCAGAAAGCACGAGAAAACTAGGTATTTTCTTATTAACTGATGGCAAGGGGGTTTTATAGCCTCACTTTCTTTTCAGTGCGGAGTGTATATAGTTTTCACATTTAAATATTCTAAGCTTAAATGGTAAGACAAATTGGCTAGGTGGCGTAAGCTACCGCCCGATCCAAAGGGCTCAGCCGTATTCATCCATCCATCCATCCATCCGTAAAGCAGTGTCTGCCGTTGCCAAGAGCTTTCCGGAACGTAGCACTCTGTACTGGTACCGCATGAGTCGGATGCGAAGACGCCGAATGCGCGGAGGTATCAAGTCGAGCCCTGCAGCACCGAGCAGTTTGACGAGATCGCGGTGGTCAGTCTCTATGTCAAGCGTGTTGCCTCGCACGAACTGGTCAAAGAGTTCGATGGTCTACGTCGAAGCCAATACATCTTGTTCTGTTTTGCTGTAGTCTCTGCCCCGTCGATGTGAGAAACTTCGACGCACACACTACGGCGCGCCTCTCTCCCGCTGGCTGGTCTTGTAGCATGACTGCGCCGATCCCGGACGAGCTTGCGTTGACAGGAACCGTGGTGGGGTACAGAGGGCCATACTTTGCCATGTGACCTTCGAGCTGAGCATAGTTTTCAGCTTGTCGAAGGCGGTCTGTTGAGTGGCACCTTAGTACCACGCACTGGATTTGTGCAGCACTCGGATCGGTGCGATGAGATCCAAAAGGTGTGGGATAAAGCTTCCTACGTGATTCGCCATCACCAGAAGCCTTCGGACTCCGCTGACATCTGCCGGCGCCTTCACGTCCGCCAGTGCTTGGATCTTCTCCAGATCTATGCTGATGCCTGCAGCACTGACCAGGACACCAAAGAACTTCTCCGGCGAAGAAGACGCACTTGGTCTTGTTGAGCTTCAGGGCTGCCGCTTCGAGATAATGGAGCACGTGCTTGAGACATCTGCCGTGTTCCGCTTGCATGCCCCCGAAGACAAGGATGTCGTCTACCTAGAGCTCCCTCGACAGAAGCCTAGATAGGTCGCCCAAATAGGCACCCTGCGCGTCCCTCGAGGGGAGGGGGGGGGGCATGTAGGCTGCCCAAGTAGCCCCCCCCCCCTTACGGAAAAAAATTATACGAATCTATATAAGAACTGATACAAAAACTGATATGCGACATACGAAACTGATGTGAAATATCCAAAAACTGATATGATATATGAAACTGATATGAAATACCTCACAACTGATATGCGACATATAATAACTGATAAACAACATATGCCAACTGATATGAAAGTGTCCAATAAACATATCAGAAAGAAATTCATATAAGTTTTTTTTCGATATACGATGTCCCGCGCGGGCAAACAAACACGTGGCTTGGAACCGCAGTGGAGTGGCTTGATTTATTGGCTTTCAAATAATTACGGCATGAGCGTTTACTTTTTAATAAGAGATCCATATCTCTGAGCCATTCAAAATACTCTCAGAGGTATGACATTGCTGAAAGAAAATCCAACATGCTGAGAATATTATTTATTGCTTAAGTGGTCACCGAAAAACTCCGTACTTACAAAACGACCTGTATAAAAGGCGGAAACGCAGAGCTCAGAAGTAGTTATTGGGTGCGCTGTAGTATTCATGTTTGTCGTGCCGTGCATGTGTATGCGCTCAATGTATATGTCCAGCTGATGCTAGTTGTATGCGGAATGTATCTACATGGTGTCGTCAGAGCCGTATATGTAGAGAGTTTGGCCATTCGTTGGGAAGTATAGGAGACAAATGAGGAGGCGTCATTGGCCGAAAGCGGGCTGGGCGTGTCCCAGGGCGTCTTCAGAAATTCGAATGTGACCAACCAGAAGCCGGAAATAATACCCTGGCGGTGGTCGGGAGAAACAAACCTGATAACTGCATTGGAGTAACTCTCAATGACTGAAAATATGGTACACGTGATGTTTCAATCACGCTCATCCAAAATGATGGTGGAAGAGTGCGACTAGCGGAACGATCGACATAATCCGTACGCCAAGCGCCGAGGGCCGGGAATCTGCCGTCCGAGCGGTCACACTCTGTCCGAGCAAAACGGAGTTGAGCGGCGCATTCGTTTCTTACATCTTTCTGCATGATCATGATCAAAACAACACGTGCACCCTATTTTCAACCACAAAGAGTTACTACACTTCACTCTTACGCGCTTATTAAAACCATTTACGAACATAGACCTTTGATCAGAACCGTTTCTCGCTACCACCGCTAGGGGATTCTTTTCGGCTTCTGGTTGGTCAAGAAAGCATGCCAAGCCCTCTTTCCGAGTCTGCCGCACGCCCATGGCTCTGCCCGCGCCTCCCATTGACCAAACTCTCTACATATACGGCTCTGGGTGTCGTGAGTAAATACAATTATTTTTGTAGCACATGAATTGGGCGCTACCTAGCGCCACCTAGCCAGCCCAGTGTAATTGATATGCCGCATATGAAACTGATATGAAATAATAAGTTCTGATATGAAAAAGGTGTCCAATAAACATATCAGAAATAAATTCATATATTTTTTTTTCAGTAGGGCCTGTAGGTCCCACGAGGAAAGCCGAGGTGGGCGGTCCACTGGTAAGCCCGCTGTGGGTACTACGAAGAAAGCTCAGTGGGCAGCCCAAGTCGAGCCGACTTGAACCCGAGTTGCAAAACAGACGTGCAGGGGCCCCCTTCGGCCCCCTTTTTGGAGCCCACTCTGTCCTACTTGGAATTGACGACTACATCTTGTCCCTCGAGTATGCGGCTCATCTGCCACTGGAAATGCTCCGGAGCAGAGCAGATCCAGAGCGGAAGATGACGGACGCAGAACCTTCCGAACGGCGTGATGAAGGTCTTGAGCTCTTAGATTTATTTCGACATCTTGACTTGATGGAAGCTCACGGTGGCATCCAGCTTCGAGAAGATCTTGGCTTGGCCAAGACATCCTGAGATCTGCTCTACGGAGGGCAGGATGTACCTTTCCCGAAGCATGACTTCATTATGATGTGTTAGATCGACACAGATGCGGTAGTCCTCTGAAGCCTTGGGGAAAACTACGATACCAGCACACCACTCTGTCGGTTTGTCTACCTTCATGATGACGCCCTCGGACTCGAGCTTCTCCAGCTCCTTTCGGACCGCGTCGTGCAGTGGAATGAGGATTCTTCTCGGCACACTGAGTGAGAACGGTTGAGCCTCGGGACGCAGCCGGATGACTTACTCTTCCTTGAGTTCAACGAGGGCGTTGAAAAGATCTTTTCCGAGCAGCATTTCTGAATTGGACACGCTGTCGACGAACTTGACGACTCGCAAAGCTTGAATGTCCAGGAAGCCTAGAAGTGGAGAGTCCTGCGCGGGCATGACGTAGACCTACTCGACGAAAGTCTCGCCCTTCTGGCGCAACGTTTCTTCGCGAATGTCCCCAGGACGTGCAGTGAGGTTTTCCCGGGCCAGCCAGTTCGCAGTCTACCTTCTGTAGCCATTTGGCAATACCTTGAAACGGGCTTGACACCACCGCCATCTCCGTGCCCGAGTCGATCTTGAAGTGGACCGGATAGCCGTTGCGATCCACCCGGACGGACCTGGCTCTATTAAAATCAATGGCTGGGCTAGTTGGTTAAACATCATATATACAATAGTGCAATAGGACAGGAACATAAAAGGCACAGGAAAGGACAAGGGCTACTTACAACTGTTGCTTTATAGAGCAAAACGAGAAGGAAGCGTGCAATATGATGATTGGAAATTATGGAAAAGGAAAGAATAAATAGAAAAAATGTACTCCTGCGGATAGATGTGTAGTGATAAAAATAACTGAATTAAAATTTGAAAATTTACATATATTTAAAAAAAACTGGGGCAAAAATAGAAAGATAAAGATGAGAAAATTTAAGATAAATGAAAAAAATGTTAAAGAGGGCGATCTTTGTGGCGTACAACCTTTGTGGAACAAGCACAAGGACTAAACTTCACACATGAATTACCAGCCAACAGCAAGCTACAATTTCTGTCCTTCCAAAACAATCACACAAGTTGGACCTACTCACGCTCAAAAAACGCCTTTTTCCTTATGACTCTGCCCATTCTAAGCTAATCAAACGTGTGGAATAGTGCATAACTGCTCAAAAGCGGCCTTGTCCAAGTCATGTGAACACACAGCAAGGAAGAGTTTTGGTGCACAAGTGCAAAAGCTACAAGAATCTGGGTATCCTAGCTAGTTCTTGAAGCAGTTGAACGCATGGAAACACAAAATGGAACTAAACAAAGAAAGATTGACAGAAGGCGTTATAGATAGCTCTTTCTGAACTGCGTGCCCAGGCGTTATAGATAGACTGACCTTACGTTTGCTGAATGTGCATAATAATAATAATAATAATAATAATAATAATAATAATAATAATAATAATAATAATAATAATAATAATAATAATAATAATAATGATTTATTGACATTAAAAAACATGTGTTACCGGGTCCGGTAACACCTGTTTTTACAAACGTAAGCGGAACTCCGCTTCTCGGTTGTGTCATGAATTTATGTTTCTTTAATGTTTTGAACACGTAGTGAACGGACGGACCCGCTCCGGTCTGCTTACTTGACGTAGGATTTCGCACACAAAATGTTCTGAACACCGTGACGTCGTCAGCGTGACGTCATCGAGGGTACATCCCAGGCGCAGACACGAAAACATTAAGACATATAAATGCTACGCATTACAATTCCTTTTCTATGGTCCAACATCCAGATAAAGATTTTTGTCACAAAATCATGAAATGACGTTGCGGGTTTCTGTGACGTTTATTAGAAAAACTGGTGAAAGAGGAAGGAAATATAATTTGTTGTATTACCGTCCTCTTTTTCAAAATAAAAGTGACTCACCATGTCACGTGATAGCTTCAAGCGACTGAGCCCGTAGGAAAACTTTTGTGTCCTTTTTTTCTAACTTATCCTTTTATATTTTGATCACCCTTTTAAATTACATCTTTACACCTTCGCGTTGTATGCCGAAGATGCAAAACTGTTTGCATACGTAGCTGTGCAGATACCTCAATTATTGCGCGAAAGCATTCTGCCTCGAAGATAATGTGACATGGTGATTTCATTTGCGTTTTTTTTTTCCCCGAGTAGTTGAAATCGATATTTGAAGAGATGTGACTGTAGTATTTCAATTTTTCATCAGTTCTATACACAGTACCTAGATGGCGCCACTGTTCCACCAGTGCGCCCGTGTTTTCAGGGTTGCGTCCCCGTGGCGCTTCAACCCCACGTTGTTGACCGTTGAATAAAGAGTTACGCTTCAGCCACCGACCGCATCGGACGTCTCCTCCTTCTTCCGGGGCTCGCGCGCCCCCGGCCTCGCCGGTCACCACCTTCGGCATGTAAGGACCTCGTCTCTTCCGCAGGCCCACGCAGGCACTGCTCTTCTTTATTTTCTCGGGTGACCGCATTTTCATTTTCTTACAACATTTTGGCGACGAGTATTTACTACATTTTTGGCGATCGAGGATGGGATAATTTTTTTTTCTGCATTTTGAACCTTCGCCTTGTGAGGCTTTGTTTCGCCGCTTTTCGCCGCGGCTCTGCTTTTGAGCATCGTTTCGAGAGGGTCCGAGCGGTTGGTTGGTCGTACTCCCCGTCCGACGGACTGGACGTGTATTTTTTTCCCCTCTTCGCGTCATCCTTGACGTTCGAAATGGCGTCGTGCAGAGTTCCCGCCAATTTTCTCAACACGCCCGGCGAACCGATAACGCCGTGGCAAACATGGAAGAAAGGTTTTCTCAACTACCTCGAGGCGATCGACGCCGAGGATTTTCCGCCGAAACGAAAAAGGGCGATTTTATTTTCATTTCTCGGCGATGAAGGAAATCGCGTCGTTGATGCGTTCAACTTGGCAGGTCCGTCCGTTAGCGCGACTCAGGACGAATTTCAAGTTTTATTGTCCGCTTTGGATTCACATTTCGCTTCCGCTCGGAACATTATTGTTGAGCGTCGGAAGTTCATCAACCGAGTACAAGGTCCAGGAGAGACCGTTCTCGAGTATCTTGGGGCGCTCAGACGCCTAGCTTCTTTTTGCGATTACGGCGAGGCTTTGGAGAGCCGCGTCGCGGAGATGTTTATTTCGGGGATCCACAGCACAGAAGTGCAGGATCGTTTAATCCGAGAGTCCGACAGAGCTAACGCACCTAGCCTCGAGCGTGCTGTCCAACTAGCGCAGCAGTTCGAGCGGACATCTCGAGATTGCGATCTTTTTCGGCGTTTGTCAGACCAAGATCCAAACGCGTCGCACATGGTACAGCGTGTCCAAGATGGCCGTTCTCTTCAACCGTTGAGCGACCACCATGCCCAAGATGGCGAGGCATCATCTTCACGGAGGACTCAACATCCTCCTCCCCCGAGACGCGAGCGTCCTTCTCTCCTCCTCCTCCTCCTTCCCCGTCGGGTCGCGAGTTGAGACCTCCTCCCCCATTCATCCGCCGTCGTTCGCTCCTTCACCGAGGAGCTCGCGCGCGCTCGTCGTGCGATTTTTGTTTCTTTTGTGGCCGCAAGAGCCACGCGCGGCAAGATTGTCCGGCATCCGGAGCTACGTGCTTCTCGTGTGGTCGTGCGGGCCACTTCGCCAACGTCTGCCGGAGTCGTCCAAGAGGCGACCATTACCAGCAGCAGCTGGCCTTTCCTGCGGGACGGCGAGCCTCCGTCCGCAACGACTACTACCGTCGACAAGCAGAGCCTGGTCCGACAAGGACTCCTGTGCAAGGCGTCACGTTCCCGGACTACGAGCTCCCAGCAACAATCTGCACCGTCGCGCCGCCCGATGATTTTCCGGAGCGGTGTCGTTTTTGCGGTGGCCCCTGCCACCCAAGGAAGTTTTGTCCGGCCGCCCACCGTCGCTGCTTCGCCTGCCAGAAGCAAGGGCATCTGGACCGAGTCTGCGAGAGTCGACCCCGGTGGCCACGACTCGACCGTGGGGGCCTAGCAACCCTCCCACCGTGTTCGCGTCCAACCACCGGAGGCGTCGAAAGCTGCGTCACCCTTCGGCGCCCCGAGCGCCATGGTCCCAGCCCCGGGGAGGTACCTTGCCCCCGGAGCCCCCAGTTCCTGCTGCAGCCCCGCCTGCAGTTCCTGCCGCTGCCCCGTCAGCCGCAGCCCCTTCCGCTGCAGTCCTGCCTGCAGCTCCACCTACAGTTCCTCCAGAGGTCGTGGAGCTTGTGCCCGAGGAGATCCTGTCTCCTGGGACGTCTCCAGACAACAGCTGCTCATCCAGCCGCACAGAGACGGCTACTGAGGGTGCTACTTCCAGCACCTCCTGTGACAGTCCAACAGTGCTGGCGCCGCCACCTGTGAGTGTGTGTTCGACACCCAGCCCGGAGCCACCAGAGCCCCTGGGTCCAGACAAGTCCTACTCCCCGACAAGACAGTCGCCCGCATCGAGCCCGGCTGCTGCCAGAACACCTAAAAGACTATTTTTTGTGAACTTTTCGGTAACAGTTCTTACGGACAAGTACAGGACATATAATTTCAATGCATGTGTGAACAATCAGTGAACTATTTTTTCTTATATCCAGCATACTGCCTCAGCGCAGCCTTTTCCAGTGTGTGCTTTCCGCAAATCTCATTGCGACGTGCTCTTTCCTTTTCATCCATTTCATATTTCCAGTTTCCTGACATAGAGTTGTCAGAGGTCATTTCATTTCAGTGCATTTTCATACTTTCCAACTGCCCTGCAGTTTGGCATCAGTTTTTCCTTCCCTCACTGTTTTCGGGAAGAGTTCTATTCATTTTTTCTAAGAAAGGGAAGAATATGGGAATTATTTTTTTTAAGGAAAGGAAAGATGTAGTATTTAAATTTTTCACTAGTTCTATACACAGTACCTAGATGGCGCCACTGTTCCACCAGTGCGCCCGTGTTTTCAGGGTTGCGTCCCCGTGGCGCTTCAACCCCACGTTGTTGACCGTTGAATAAAGAGTTACGCTTCAGCCACCGACCGCATCGGACGTGCCTCCTTCTTCCGGGGCTCCGCGCCCCCGGCCTCTGCCGGTCACCAACCCTTCGGCATGTAAGGACCTCGTCTCTTCCGCAGGCCCACGCAGGCACTGCTCTTCTTTATTTTCTCGGGTGACCGCATTTCATTTTCTTCTACATTTTTGGCGACGAGTATTTACTACAGTGACCAAGAGGTGCGACAAGAATGGCAGAGAGAGAACCCTGGTGAAGGCCGTTTCCCAGGGAAGCCTAGCTAACCTAACCTAACGATATAGATGACCGCTTCAGAGGAAACGGCAAGCTGGGTCAGCTTGTTCGCAACGGCGCCTTATCTCCGTAAGAAAGCACTGCCGAGACTGCTAATACTCATGAGACGGCATCTGCCACCTCTGCAGGGTTTGGCGTCAGAACAAGGGAGGGGGGATCTCCCTGCGCTGTCCATCTCCCGGATAGTTCGGACGCCTCCCCCGGTGATAACCAGTCCAAGTGGATATGGGTTATGCACCAACTTGTCCCTCTAACTCATCTACGCACTGCGGGAGCAGCTCGCGCATGAGCAGAATCTTCCGCCAAAGTTATAACTCATATGTCCTGCTGGCGTCCTTTATGCGGAAAAGGTTCGCTTACGAGAGCACAACCATAATACGCGGTGAATCTCGTCAAGTTGTGGATGGTCTCAAGGTTGAGAAGAATTACAATAAAAAGCGTTCGGAAACACTGGAATTCACAGCACATCCAGCTCCA
The DNA here is from genome assembly GCA_037355805.1 of Ixodes ricinus. Lineage (NCBI taxonomy): Eukaryota > Metazoa > Arthropoda > Arachnida > Ixodida > Ixodidae > Ixodes > Ixodes ricinus. The sequence continues at coordinate 141,642 of JAZHYW010046138.1, read as the reverse complement.
ATACTGATATATATATACCGCTCCTTCTCTTCCTGGGGTAAGAGATGTAACACGATAGCAGTTTCTCTGCACCTGTTCAGACGTCCATCGAGCTCGGCGCTCTCGATCTGCTCTCAGAGCGGCGCCATTTTTGCGCCAATTCTTTCTAAATTGAACCGGCGTAGAATTATGCATCAAGTCGATTTCCTTGCTAAATCTAGCGGCAAAACTTGGGTTGGTGGAATGATCTTTAACTTTACGCTCGTAAGCTGACGTCGGCCGCATCGGTAACGTTATTCCGAATGAATAATTTATTTATTTCGAGTGCACCTTTTTTTTTTTTTTAATTCTCAGTTTTGTTGAAATTTTTATGTTGTTTGCGATTCATTGGTGAACGCGAACAAATCTTCGGAAGCGAGGGGCGAGGACCCTAAATTTTATTTCCTGCACCTCTAATTATGTCATCATCAAACCGCCCCTCTCAAAAGCAATGTATAGTATAACGAAACAGACTGTGCTTTGTCTCGCACGCCATTTTATTGCCACCGGCAAGTCGGTGTATTTACGTCGACAGCCTGCTTGGCTCACGCAGCTGGCAGGGGTTCGATCTCTGCAATCGCCTGTTGTTTTGATCTTTCTCTACAGTTAATAGAATAGTCTAGAATGCTTGAGAATCATCTTTGTTCATACTCACAATGTAGTTTCAGAACAATCGAGGTCGCACGTGTTAGGCTTCCAAGAAGCCGAAGCTGTGCCGCGCCGTGCAGAGGGTCTTTTGCCAGCGCTCCATCGCAGCTGTCACGCCGTTTTCGACGCCCGCGACGTTTGTACCCCTGGTTTGGTTTTCAACCAAAGTTCCGGCCTATTAAACGCTTAGTTTTCTACTGCATTAACCGTCTATCTGCCCGTCATTAGTGACAATATGATGACAAACCTCTGGATATGTGGGCACAGTTGGTAACGCAAAGATCGGGCTCTGAAGACTGCGATGGGATGCAGGCGAGCGCTACTGGTACGCCAACTCGCGTCGACAACGCGCCCCGGAAGGTTCAAGAGCACATCTGGTTGACAGCCGGTACGCCTGGTTCGTGGCCCTCACTTGCTGCTGGGTTCAGGTGTGGTCGACCATGGTGATGCGCAGCTCGGGCGTACTCCTGGTCAGCCTCGTGGCAAACTTCAGGATCAGCCGTCGGTCGGCCTCCTGGCCCTTCGAGATTGCCCTCACTGCCAACTGCTTTCAAGGTACGCATGTCTCGATTCTCGGCGCCCACGTACGCATCTCTCGTGCGATCACACCCAGGCGCGTAGCCAGGGGCAGAGTCGAAGCCCAAATATGTTTTCTCAATATTCTAGGACTTGAGCGAAGACTTGAGCGAAACGTCGGCTGGTTGGTTGTTGTTACCGATGATGCTCCACGCTGGCCAGAGGGAATCTTCTGAGAACGGCGTTGTGGGCGTATTCACGTCTACGCAGGACTCGCGTGTGGAATCATGTTGCGGTACTTGGACGGTCGTACGATGACCATGGTTGCCACGCTGTGTGCCACCCTGAGCGGCATCGCCTGCTTCGTCTGGGACAACCTTGCCGTTTACTACGTCTTCATCGGGCTCGTATTTGGTGAGATGCCGTCGTGGCTTCTTGAGCACCGTCGGGTTCAGCGAGTGAATGACAATTGGTGGTCCTCGAAGGGGAGGTACTTTGGCGAACCCCTGCTGTTATCTGAGGCTTTTGGGAAGGTCCTCAAAGGTTCTCCCCACATGACCTCGCGACTACCTCCGTCTCACTTAAAGTCCGACTAATGGGGAATTCTCTTCGTGAATTTGGAGCGACTCTATAGCGCTTCGTGCTCGCGCCTCGCGCGCGTGCACGCCCGAGAGCTAAATCATAGGATCCTCTATATTCATGAATCCTGGCAGTTCGACGGCGGAGCCATAGAGTTCCCGGTCGAGATTTGGAGGGCGAGCATCTGGTAGCACAGAGCATCAAAGAGCCATTTCTCGGGACTTCAGCGCACAGCTTTTGCAGCGGCGAGGACCCGAAACACACTTGTTCGCTCGGGAGAAGTGTGTTTCGGCGTCTCACAGCAGCGGGGTGTCTGTCACGTGGCTCTCCACTCATCCGTTGTCTGCCGCTCCACCTTTTCCATTTCGGCGGCCGCTTCTCGTGGCGATCTGCCAGGCTTTGACAATATATGGGAGGCTATGGCTCAATATTGCAAATATCGAGAGCTCAATATTGAAACTCCGCCTTAAGGCTGAACACTATGGGACGAATATGCTTCGAAAAATTGACGAATTTCGCCCGGCGGCTTTTGCACTGCGCCTGCGCGTCGAATCAGCACAGTGGCTGCTACGTCGCGCGCAAAGCGAGCGTTCCGTCGACCGTTCCACATAATGTCCCCCTAGCCCTATAACTTACCTGCATAAACCGCATAAGTGTAACTTTTACAGATTTTTTTAAACAAATCTGTAAAGCTTAAAAAAAAACTTGTATATATATATATCGAAATTCAGCAAAAGCAAAAATTATCTTCACATATATAATAAGCTTTTCGTTCAACTGCCTTAAAAAGATTTAGCGTAATTGTCAAAAATATTGAAGTTTGCATTCCAGAAATTACTTACACGCGTCTGAGTTGTCGTAGTTGGTGATTACATCCATTGTTCTTCGAGGTTAAAAGTTAGAGCACTCCTATTCGAAGGCAAGCAGGTACATTGATATTCACTGTGCACAAAAGCTCGGAGCCTTTCGTGCACGGTAAACACAGCCTTTCACAAAAAGAACTTGGAGGATAAAATTTATCGTGTAGACGCTCGTAATTATGAAAATGACTTGGGTGAGAATACCTTTTATAAACTCTACGCACAAGGACTCTATTCGGGCTTTACCAGATTCGCGAATTTCGTACAATCGGAGCCCAACTCATAGATCTATTAGATGTTCAGAATTAATGAAGTATTGTTCAACATCTGCGAAGTGTTGGTTCAGTCACCAACTCACCAACGACTGAGAAATCAAAAAAAAATCCGCACTCAAAATAAATAAATGATTCCTTTGCAATAACGTTACCGACCCAATTTTGCCAACCCAAATTTTGCCGCTAGATTTAGCGGGGAATTCGACTCCTGATGCATAACTCTATGCCACTTCAGTTTAGACAAAATTGGCGCCAATATGAGTGATCAGTCGCAGCTTTCTAACGACAGGCATTATGAGTGACAATTAAATGATAAGTGAATATGGATCAAGAAGTGTTGCTTGCTTTTTACAAAACGACACAGCTTTACTTTTATCTGGATTAATTAATAAAAACAATTGCCCAAACAACAATTTATTATACGCGACGCATCGTCCTGTAGATGCTTACAGTTATCGATTAAACAAATACTGAAAAAAAGCTTAGTGTCATCGGCGAATAGCAACAGATTTTAATTTACTGCACACGTGGCAACGTCGTTGATACAAATCCGAAACAAACAAGGTCCTCGATTTGAGCCTTGTAGCACTCCTGATAATGGGCTAAAAAAGGATGTGAAAGGTTATTTAAAACACGCACAACACACGGACGTTTTGAGTCGGAAATGAAGGGAGACCACTTTCTGAGAGCAGACACACACACACAGCAGTTGGAGACGCGTTCCTGATGAGCGGCGTATGCAGGGGCCGCCACCGGCACGACCATCTGCACCCAACGTGGTGGTGCTGAACAGCTACTTCGTGCGGCGAAAGGCGCTCGGCGAGCGGCCTCAACTTTGCAGGGGTCTTCGCTGGGCAGCATGATCTTTCCACCCTCATTGCCAAGCTCACTGACTGGTACGATCCCTCAAACCTTCACGCCCCTTTCCACGGTTAAAGCCCACACAAGTAACATCACGTTCCATACCATCGGCCGCTAAGCTAAATGACGATGTCTTTTCGAAATAGGTTCAGGAAGCCGGGTAAGGAATACACCCATGGGAGATAGGAAGCTTCTGGAGTCGGCATGACGCTGTGGTGGTAGGACATGCCCCCAACGATGACCAAAACCGAGAAACGCTATGCGGAGAGCAAGTTCGTCTGCTTCTTTTGCAGGGTTGTGTGACGTCAGAACGACGCCGAGCTCTGATTAGCTCCGATGGAAGAATAGTGGGTAGACCTCAAAGCAAGCTGCCTTGAGGTCTACCCACTATCCTTCTAATCAGAGCCAATCAGAGCTCGGCGTCATCTGACGTCATCACAACCCCTGCAAAAGAAGCAGACGATACTTCGCTCCGCGCTAGACGAAAAGGAGAGCTGACTTGGCACCAAGCAGCTGCTTTGGTCACCCTCGGGTGACGGGGTGACCAAAGCAGTTGTTGGCACCAGATCAGCTCTACTTTTCGTCCAAGAGCGTTTCTTGGTTTTGGTCATCGTTGGGGCGTGTCCAGCACCACAGCGTCATGTCACGTCCAGAAGCGTCCTACCTCCAGGGTCACACCTGATGCGGTGGTGCTGCTGTCGGCGCATGCGTAGACAGTCGCACCTCACGCGAATTTGCGCACGCGCAGCGCCGATTAGTGACATGACGTCATAGCCGCAGACGCGTGCTGCTGAACGTTCCACATGTCAGCTCCTGCCGCGATACGAAACCAACGTAACGAAAGCATGGATTCATGGAAAGATACATTTCAGCGAAAACGCTTTCGCGAATTATCGTGAAGGGGTGATATATTACGCAATATTTGAGCGCGTTCACTGCGCGCTATGCTCGGTCGTTAACGAGCTCCTTACTCGTGTACCCAGAGCGACTATGGGAGCAAAGAAGAAAGGGCAAATGCATGCGAGTAATTTCTTACGTTCGTCGTTTCTCTTGATATGGATCGCTCATAGAGGTGCAAGAGGAGTCTCGAATGGCGCCGCCTCGCCGCCAGTGTGGCCAAGATTCACTCGCAATTTTCACAAGCACCGTGCGATTACCTTACTTGTCTAGCGCTTCAAAACGCTGGGCTTGGCGCATAAGGGATACTCGATTTTAAAGGGCTTGCGCCGCAGTATATACCTTCATACGTACCTCAATGGGAGTCACTCGTTGCCACGGTCTTGCATTGTTTGGTCAGAAATTTCGCCACGCTGCGTAAGAATCTTGGATGGGCAAAAAGTGTTATGTTCCCCTTTACGTAAGGGTAAAAGACCTGTCCCTAGACGCTTTCGGTATTTTCGGCTCGTAAAGATGCACAACTCAACATCTGGCGAAGTGCAATATAAAGGAAAGATGGCAAACTTCAGGTGACGGACCGCGTTTGTGAGAAACATTTCGAAACTGATCTTGTGTCGAAAACCTGGACGGCCGAATACAGTGAAAACGTTCTGGTCATCACTGCACGACGCGCGTCCTTGGCGAAGACCGCCGTACCAAACAATTAAGTTTCGTGGTTGTCCCTCTCAACTGCCAAACATTCCAAAAAAGCGGCCCGCCGAAGGGCTGTTTTCAGCAAGAGCGGAAAAGTGCCGATTGGAGCATGCAGTGAACACTATTTTGTTGAACGAAGCTCTTGCGCACCGTGAACGTCAACATTCGATGACGATTGCATGAACGCGACAGGAGAAGAATGCGGTAATCAAAAACAAACCAATGCTGGCCCATTCGACAAGAGTTTCTTCGTTTGCAAGCTCGTTTGATAGCCCGCCACTTTCATGCCTGCCGTCAAAGTCATTTGTATATCATCTACTCGAAACAAGTGAGGTGAGAGGTGTCGTAGTGTAGAAAGGCAGGATGTTTTCATGTCTTCAACAAGACACAGACGCCTATCATAGTGTGCCCACCGAACACGCGCACCTCTGAAACACAAAATCTCTTTGCGAATACAAGTGGTTGCACACTCATTTTATGAAATAGGGGGCATCTGAAACAGTCTAACAAAAAACTGCACTTGTTACCAACGGTGTGTGCAAAATAAATTATGCTTACTGCAGTGCTTTCCAACTCTGCAGTTCGTTTAGTGGGCCAAAAGAAAACTAGTACATGAGGGTAGAAAGCCGAGAGCCTGCTTTTTGGTACGAAACTTTGAAAATATAGCCGACTATTTCTTACCTCCTTAACTTCGAAAGCTCCCTGCCTTTTCGCTATGATGAATCCGCGATGTCCAAGCACTTCAGTCGAACCCGTTCATGCTTTGGACAAGAGCACTGCGTCACTCGGACGTATGCGCTGTGTCAACAATCAATCCCTGGACAAACACTTCGTTGGCGTTTGTGGCCAATTAGTGCCGTGATGGCATTTATAATCACTTGCGAATGAGAAGTTCCCTGTGTGCTTAGAAAGCACGGTGGAAGCTTGGATTCATCGGTCCCGGTAAAATACTAAGTCACGACCACGTGGTTTCTCATTTCGCTTTTGAGTCGAGTAGGAAAGCTAAGGAGGAAGATGTTGAAAAATCTGAATCATCTGGGCTAGAAACCATCGCAAAAGAAAACACGTATACTCTCGTAGAAATGGAGCGTGCTGGGGAAGTTTCGGTGTTGGAGGAGAATAACACAGACGACGTGGACCGGACGACATGTTTCTGGTGTCGTCCGGTCCTCGTCGTCTATGTTATTTGCCTCTAACACCGCAAAGCATGTATGCCAATAGGAATGACCATTCTTGATGGCAAAAAGTTGGCTTGTTTGCTAGAGCCCAGTTTCTCAAGACAAGGGCACGCTAAAACTCCTCTTCTCACGATTACTTCAGTCACCAGAAGGGGTTACTCGTAATTCAAGAGAATTCAAGACCCTACACGCACCCTCCAAAGAAGCAGAACCCATTAAAACATGGTCGTGAAACACTCTACTCCCGAAAAAATTTGAGCTTGTCTCGATCATCCTGACAAAACCGGAGATTACAAGAGCGCAAGCCCCACAAAAACAAATCATAACATACGCATAATGCGTGCACGACACATGCTGTCTGTTAATTAAAATAATCAAAGCAACCAAGTTTGTGTTTTTTTTTAATTTTACAGCTGAACGGAGCGCTTGGAACTTTCTTGAGCTGATGCGCGCCACCAAGCCTCCGATGAAACTTGGAGCTCGCTGAGGACCAACGTTATTAGATTAGCTCAGTTACGGACCTGCTCATAGACACTGCTTGCACGAGCAGTATCACCCCCCCCCCCTCACTCACCACGACTCCCTCCCGTCGTTCGACGCGCCGGACGGCTGCTTTGGTAACTGCAATGTATTCTATTGGATACGTACGTTTCGAACCGCAGCGTCTAGATGGCGTTCCTCCGGACTCTATGGAACACACAGTTATGAAACGAAAATCTAGATGGCACTTCAAACGACGGGAGGTGGACTGAAGTGAGCGAAGCGGAAGGGAGGGGGGGGGTATTCCCTTTGCGGAAGTTCCACAACTGAGGTAATCTAGTAACGTTGCTGAGTACGCCGAGTTTTCCGGCCTTAGCTCGGCCTCACTATCTCATTCGCTCGGAACCCTTTCGGGCGCGGTCCAAAATGCGCCGGGCGGTGGACGCCCGCATGGTGTCTTCCGCGGAAGAAAGCTGCGCTCAGAACACGTCCCACAGCCTACGGTATCGCAGCTCATTGTTTGAATATCCGTTCCGGACATGGGTCGCCGCAGCAACGCATCCCAATCGAGTGTTGCAGAGCGTTCGGTAGCGCAGTTGCCGGAGCGCGAATCCGAGTCGCTCTGCCTGCAGGTACGGCCTGCAAGGCACCATGCTCATCATCGGGGCCATGGTGCTCAACGCCATGGTGGGAGCCATCGTGCTGCGCTCTCCGCGAGAGCCCCAAGACGCCGACGGCCCACTCCCGGCCAGTCTGGGCTCGGTCGAATACATGCTCTCCGATCCGATGACGCCGGTTCCGCCGCCCGGGCCGATCGCCTGGACCGGGAACCACGTGGGTCGCTTTTTGACTGGCCCTCGGACGTTCCTCTCGGTCTCTATTGGAGCGAGATGCCCTCGCCTAGCGTTTCTAAGAGCTGTCATTTGCTTGCCGCTTCGAGGAGCGGCTTTGATTCGATGACACGCATTGCTCACGTCGGGGATGAAGTCGAATGCGGCTCGTAGATTGGTCACACTGCCTGAGCACCCGATTTGGGAGAGTGACTGTCGATGCCTCGCCGAGCTTTCTCAAGAGCGCTGGGACCGCTGCAGTGACGGGAATGGCCGAACTCTATGAGAACGGACCGTGCGCTTTATTTGCAAGCCCCACCGCGCGGGTGTACAATGAACGTTGGCGCCATAATCGTCATCATCGTGACCGCTTGTTTTGACTGCCAACAGACCCTTTTCGAAAGTTCCCCGAGCAACATTGGCAGTCCGCATTGGCATTGGCAGTGCTACAGTGCGGAGCGCAAGTTCGTCTGCTTCTTGCGCAGGTCTTTCACTGACGTCAGAACGTCGGGCCTCTGATTGGCTCTGATGGGGAACGCCGGGCTCTGATTGTAGGTATAGACGTCAATGCTAGCTGCCTTGAGGCCTACCCACTATCCTTCCAATCGGAGCCAATCAGAGCTTGATATTCTGACATTCCGCTACCGCAACCTCTACTCAAGAAGCAGACGAACTTGCGCTGCGCGTGGCATTTTGTCATCAGCTTTTTTTTTTTTTTTTTTTAGAGAGAGCGTCTGTAGCGGGCATCGGGTACTACAAAAAGCCTAATTTTAGAGCGGATTGTTAACAGCGTAGCGTAGCTCAGTGGCAGACTTGTTCGGCACGTATCACAAACAATCAAATTACTTGCGATCGATTACTTTCTGGAGCAATGTTTTAATCATTTTAATATACGTTTCTTGGGAAGTAATCGCGAGAGTGATGTGATTACTTTTGGAAGTACTAGAAGTACTCGTGGCCGATACTAGCTTTTGTTTCCCAATGGCACCTTTGGTATGTGCAACTTTGCCTACCGAGGAATCCTCGAACCAAGTCCCTGCCAAGATGATGGTCTACCGAAATTTTTGGGTTAAGAAGATAAGTAGTTTTGTAATTCGGCGATTCTATTCCATTAAGGAACAATACGAGAGACCCGTTTTTCAAACTGGCAGAAAGATACGTCGTTTTAAATATCTGAAATAATAAAAAAAAAAAAGTGAGAGGTTGCTTTTACAGCGAAGCTGTGTATAGCTAGGGTTTCATAGATTTTTCTTGTATTAGGTTTTGGCGTTTAGACAGTCCTAAGGTCGGTCTGCCTCTTAAGGTGCAGACAAGGGAGAAACGTTCCAAGTTCCATCTCCTCAACCGGTTCTATGGCTTGCAGGGCAAAGAACGCGCGGCGTCGTTCCTGTGGCAGCCGCTCTTCTACCCTCTCATCTTGACCGGCGTGGTGTACGGCATCGTGTTTAGCACCTACATCGTGACCATAGTGGACCATGTCCGCGACGTGTCCCGCGTGTCCAGCGGACTGGCCGCCCTGTCCGTGACGGCCATGTCGGTGGGCGACCTGGCCAGCCGCCTGGTGTCCGGCTACATCACGGACCGCAAGTGTATCACCCGCGAGCAGCTCCTGGTCATCAACTTCGGCAGCCTGGGCCTCTGCTACGTGCTCCTGACCTTCCTCACCGGCTTGTCGTACATCGCCCTGCTGGCTCTCGTGTTCGGACTCAACGCCGGAGGGCCGATCATCTCGATTCCTGTCCTCCTGGCGGAACACTGCGGTAACCATCACCTGCCCATCACGTTCGGCATCCACCGCCTTTTCATGGGCATGAGCACGCTTGGCCGACCTTTCCTGGATCGGTGGGTATGGCCTCGACGCAGTAGCTGTTTCCGGACTAGGTTGCGACTCGGCTCGTAGTGCAATTGGACCGACGTCGTGTGTCGTTGTCTGGACACCAGGTGCCATCGAGTGTCAAGTTGGTATCACCTTGGTATCATCGGTGAAGCATTAATCGTCGCTAATGACTCACCAATGAAGCGTTCGTGATAACGGCATCGCGCGATATGGAACATCGACTTGCGCTTAAACACTTGTAGTTACTAGTTACACATAAAGGACGAAACACATAAAAAGGACAGTCTGTTCGTGTCCTCTCTTTTTATGTGTAATTATTTCCTTTTTTTTTACACCATACTAACGCGCTCACCTCAAATAGTGCGTCTAAAGAAACCATGAAGACGAGTTTGAACTTTTTTTAAGGAAAGGTGTTTTCCGACTCTATACGGAGAGCAAGTTGTCTGCTTCTTGCGAAGGTGTGGCGATTAAGTCAAAACGATGCCGAGCTTTGATTGGCTTTGATTGAAAAGATAGTGGCAAGACAAAAAGGCATGACGCCTTAAGGTCTACCCACTATTTTTTTTTTCAATCAGTCAGTAAGAGCTCGGTGTTCTGACATCATCGCAACACCCTTGCAAGAAGCAGACGAATTTGCGCTCCGCATAGGGATTTGGCAATATGCTCAATGTTTTTATACAGTTATATACGCACCTTATTATATCGTACAAAACAAATCAACGAAACCGAAACTATGGTGCCTGGAGCGCGTCTCCGGCTGGTGTGTTTAGCGTCCTCATCCCACCCATACATCAAAAGTGGTCCCGAAGTGGCAACAAATGACGTCACAGAAGCCGGAGTGTCATGCTGTCAGATGTCGCGATCCTGGCGGTTGGTCGTAGAAATGCTGGCGAAAAGCACGAGCGAACGCGAGTGTCGCTGCCGTCGCCGCGTCCCAACTTCTGGCTGCCGAAGCTTCCGTGGACTGCCACACTGCAGAGTAATCTGCAGCAGAACACGCGTCTGCCACATCCACCACAGCTGCTGGGACGCCACCAGGATCGCGACCGGAGACAGCATGACGGCTTCTCTGTGACGTCATCAGGCGGAAATCGAGGGACCACTTCTTTGGACCCCGTAGAGACACCAGTCGGGGAGACGCGCGTTTCGGGCAGCATACTGAAACTAATGTTCGGCTTTTCCGCAGTACCACCACTACTAGTATCAACCTCAGTTATGGAACGGCCCATGGACGCTGCACGCTGAAGGGGTCCGAAACCGTGTCCGGTTTCTGGCAGCTAACTGGGCTGGCGCTGCATGAGCGCATTAGATCCGCGCAGTGAACTCGTCTGCGGCTGCTCTCGCGGCTGCGTTTGAGAGCGCCGTACTCGCGTGACTCGAAGTTCAACCTGGACATTCGGGTCTCGTATGCCGTCTTCGCCAAGGTACCCTTGAACAGTCCAAATGCTAGACTGCCCAAGCAGCATGCAGAATGCAGGAATTCGAAGTTGTCTGCTGCTGTTATCCGCACGTGCTGGCCTCAGCAGTAGGAACTGTATCCAAAGCAAAAGCCTAAACCAAACGACATCCTGCTACGCGCCTTCGTCAACGCTTTATATTGGCTATTTACTTCTCAAACCTTCGCGTGGGGGAAGGCGTGCGCGTGCGGCGCCGGCGTCTGCAGCAGTAACTGTTCTAAACCAAAAGCCTAAAACGTAATGGCATCTTGCACGCGAAAGGCTTAACGCGGGACGCCACGAACGATACTAACCCCAGACATGACGCAGGTATGGACCTGCACGAGGAGGCTCGGCGTCAAAGCGACGGAGGCTTGGACCTCCGCGCAGCGGCGCTTCCTGATGTCCCTCGTTCCCGGCATATTCGTGCACACTTCAGCACACTGCAGGCGCAGAAAGGTCCCGTGGCATGAAAGGCTCGATGCATCTTCGTAGGAAATATCGCGGCGCGCTACGGACGAGGTCTAACAGAAGCTTTTTTGACCATGGAACCCGGAGCAGTACCGGACACTCCGGCAGCGTCTGCCTGGGACGGTTTCTGCAGCTTCCTTCACTCGTGGAACCAAGGATCGCCCAACAAACGGACAAAACGCAATGATGCCGCCATTTTGGTTTTCAACGAAACGCTTTTTTAAGTCGGTCCCGCGCCTCAATATTCACCAGTGAAAAGCACTCGACTATAAGAGTCCACGCGTCAGCGGACTGAAATAGTATCATAATTTCTATTGCAGTAAACCTTTTCAGGCAAAAAATATAAAAGTTTTCGTTGTTCCTGAATTTAAAAAAAACCTAATCTTTTAACAACTTGCGATTGAAAACAGAAGACGAGCGGACTTCCGTCCTCAGTCCGATCAATCGCTTCTGGACGAGCCTCGCAGTTGATATATCACGGTCCGCGTGACGCGAAAAGCCGGATTTTTTTCCCAGACTCGGGCGTCGCTGTCGTCGGTCCCGGCAAGTGATTTTTGCTGGACCTGTTGAATTGATTTGTGCAGTGCGCAAGCGCTAGCATCCGGCCTGAAACTTCGTCCACAATCCCTGCAATACACGTGACTTCTATTTCCAATCGTTGAACTGAACTTCCAAATGGGCTTGGCGATCCCTTTAAAGGCCGACGAGTAGCCAGAAAGGGAGGGAAGCGTCTTCTCAGTTCTATTCGATCTGAGAGGGGACAGCCTCCTCCTCAGAAAGCCGCGCTCCCGTCCGGCGAGGAGGGGAGGAGGGAATAGTGAGGGAATTCAGTGAGAAACTGGGAACCGATTTTCCTTTGCGGCAGCAGACGACTTCCTCTCCTGGAGGCAGGCCTTTAAGGGGGCTGACAATAAATACGGCATCGTGTTTGCGAAGTTGGGGTGCGCAACAAACGGACGGTTTGCCACAAGCCTTTCTGTATAACCCATCGTCGCGGTCCAAAGGCCGGATCCGACGGGGAATCCCAGGGAGAAAAGGTCCGTATTGAAACTGCCGGTTTGACCGCGACGGGATCCAAAGTTATGTCAGGAACAAAACATCGGAGGTCCTAATCTAGACGGTGGGTCCAAGGGGAACCAAAGCGACCGGGACGTCGCCGCCAGCTGCGACTGGTCAGCGGTGCCGAACCGACCAATCGCAGCGGGCGGCATTGTCCCGGTTCCTTGGTCCCGCCGGGCGCGTACACAGATTAGGCCTGATCACCCAGAGTGGACGGTTTTATTTTGACGCTTTGTACTGACTAGTCCGCTTTCAGGATCACAATCGCCTTTGTGCGGATGTCTTAATACCTCACGGATGTGCGCGTTCGTCTGTTATTCGGCCTCTTGATACCGCTGGCGACGCGGCAGAGGTGCGGGCGTTGCCGGTGTTCTAGCGTCCCACTCGTTGGTGACGACAAGGAGGGGTGGGGGGTAGCCTCATTAGCATCAGAGGTAGAGGCCCTCCATGCAGGCTACTTCAAGGACACCCACGGCTCGTACAACGGCCTGTACTACCTGGTCGCCGTGTGCAGCGTCGCCACCGCGCCTCCTCTGGATGGCCGTCATAGGCGCCGAAGGCTGCAGGAGGAGGATGGCGCGCCTCGTCGCCACCTCCCGGTTCACCGACGAGGTTGCGTCGCGTCATTCGGTGTGATGGCAAACCGCCTGTCTCGTGACGACGCCACCCTCCGTCGGCGCACGCGGTCGAGCGACGCCTTGTTTTTTGCACCGCAGCCGATCGCGAGCGCTCCGTCAATATTTCGCGGCGCTTGCGCGGTATAGTTCTGTCGCCCTAATGAAGGGTGCGTTAATACACGTTTTGTTTTGCTTGTTTGCTTGTTAATTCGCAACGGTGGCCCAGAAGGGTCGACACAGGGTGGAGTTTTAGCGCTCAATACGATAGAGAGCAAAGTATACATATTGGTCCAATGTTATGGCCACATCCACAAGAGTTTACACACCGTTTCACTGCTCACAACCTGGCACAGTATTGTTTAATTTTTTAACGCAATTAAGCAAGCACCGATCACACTGCTCACACGCTCAAAATAAATCATAAAAAGTTCAAAACGCTCAAACGTGTAAAAAAAGCGAAATGATAAATACAGTGTAAAGTCTGCACTATAGGACGCTAGTAGGCGAGCCAACATTAATTTTCAAATTGGCCAGAAAGAGTCCACTTTCACTATATCACTGGGAAGAGAGTTGCATTCCTCTATGGTTCGGGGAAAAAGTGAATATTTAAATCTGTCTATGCGTGTCATTAAGAGTGGCGATTTGATCTGGATGGCTGCTTCTGACTGAATGAGATGTTCGTGGCTTTTATGTAACGTTGAGCGTCAAAGATTAACATATTTCGATGTGACTGAATAAAAAGAATACCTCGCTATTTTTCGTCCATCTTCAAGATGTGGCAAGTTAAGTGTTTTTAGCATTTCACTAACAGAATCTGTTTTTCTGTACTTTGACAATTTAAAGCTTGTTGCTCCTCTTTAAACTCGTTCGATCCTGTCAATTTGTGTACTGTCTAAATGGGTTCCATATTACACACGCGTACTCCAATAGGGGACGTACTATGACTGAATAGGCGGTTAATTTAACTTCTGAGAGAGCGTGTAGTTTGGTTCCAGTTTAGTGACCATAGTTTTCTTTCAGCTAAAGAGAAGACGTCCATTTTCATTTGCATGCTTCAAGCTCTTCTTCAGTTGATAGTAAGTCCCAAATATCTAGCGACTGAAGCGCATCAACAGTACACAATCAAATCCATAATGAAATATTAATTTTTTTAGTTTAGAATGTTATCCTTGCAAACACTTTTTATGTTAATATTTTGATTTTTTATTGCACGCACCAGTGGCTAATCACTTTTAAGGCTCTGTTTCATCTGACCTGGTCCCCTTGACTTGAGATCCTCGAATAAATGACACAATCGTCGGCAAACAGGCGAACTGTCAGATTATTGCCGACGTGATTATTTATATAGCTTACGAACAAAACGGGACCCAACACGGATCCCGGAGGGATACCCGATGATACGTTTAGAATTCCCGAGTTTGCGCCATTTACTTCTACAAACTGTGTTGTGTTAAGGTAACTCTTATTACGACGGGGATGCCGCGGATTTGCTCGGATCGGCGTTAAAGATTGCGTCAACTGACATACGGCCTCTCGCGCAGCAAGGGCTTCGAAGATGTCTGCGCAGTTCTATGAGCTTCGTACCCGCCGCCGGGCCGTGTCATCGTCGTGTAATAAAGCCCGGGTTTGTAACAGCCGACGGTTTCTTTCTCTGTGTATAACCGTACGAATAAACGATACACACGTTCATACTTCGATACCAATTGTTTGAGTTGCCCGGGAGGTTGGCGTCGTGCCCTTTTCATGGTGTCCATTTGCTGGCGATTTTAAATGAACTACGAGGGAACAGTGCTGGATTTGGTTGTTGGATGCGCGATATAAGTGTACTCTCGCTCAAGAGTCTACTGAGTTCGAAGCTGATTCGTCGCGGTGCAAGCTCAGGTTTAGAAGCGCACTATTTTTTTTTCGTTTCTCTTTAGCAACGTTTGCTGACATATCGCTGGAACACGACGTCGTCGTTTGCGCTGCGCGGTTAGTAAACTGGCCACGTGTGCGTGAGCGCTTCACTTGGGCTTGATTAAGAGTCAACGTTCTGGTGGACATTCTGGCCGGGGGCCGATCGCTGCGACGACGGGAGCAGCCGAGCTTGAGTGCCAGCACAGCCATTTGCATCGTATGCATTGCGATAATTCGTTTTATTTCCATCAATGTCCATCAATGGAGGAGACCAACTGCCAACCTTAGATCTCTCTAGCGAGGCTACGATGATCACGCGACCGCTTGTTCGGGCTGCGAGATGAGACCACGCTGCGAGCCCCTATTTTGTTTTCTTTTACTGCCCCGGAGAGAAGTCCTAAGAAACCAGTGTACGATTTCTAGCGGAATGAAAAGTGAACAAGGTTTCTTTCCGCTTCCGTTCCGCTTTGGGACCGTGTCTGACTAGGGGAGAGCGGGCCTCGGAACAAGCTCGTAGCGTGGGCCCCAAGACTCAGCGCCCTCTGCTGGCTGTCAGTCGAGGCCTCCACGGCTGGTTATTGTCCGTTCCGAAGCTCCCAATAGGAGGAAACACCCGACACCTTGGTTAGGGGTGTACTTAGAACCCCGTGTACACCCTATAGTGTGTTGTAGAACCTCATTTTAGTACAGCCGATTGATGTCCTCACTGAAATTGTAAGCGAGCGCCGAAGCGGATGCGATTCCTGAAAATGAGGCACAATTTTATGTCATGCACGGCACAAAATTGTGTTCAGTGGGGTGCGGATCTTTACTCCGCGGCTCCTCCAAGTTTCCTCATCCTGGCGGAATCATCCAGGCGGAATTAAACCTTGGGAACCATACATGTATTTATCAGAACTAAAATCCAGAAAAGAAAAGTTGGGGCTCCAATCAACGCTGTGAAGGTGGTTTGCCAGCGAATTGTTCTAGTAACGTTGACAGGAGGCGATCGGCAGCGCACGAGACTGTTCATGCTCTACATGCGCAGAGCTCCTGCGAGGTTGTGGCACGTGCAGAAAGACGTGAAATTCCCTCGCATGCCCGCTGCAGTATAGACCCTTTTTGCCCACTGCCCACTGCACTATAGACCCTTTTATGGCAAACGCCACCAGGTGGTGCTCCGGTCTTTTACATCCCAGAGAACTTCCGGTTTATAAAAACAATAAACAAAAGACACCTTAACACCGCTGCTCGAAATGTAGACGAAACATTTAACCACGAATTCTTCAAGTGAAGGCCAAAAGAACGGAGTGCGAGATATGCTAAAATGTTTCGAGTATTCTTGTAAACCAACTTGCATCCTCCAAGATGTAATATTGTACAGCCGAAGGTCCTCGTTAAATCTCCAACTTTGTTTTTCGTGTAGCATTTATGTTTTTTAGCACTGGTGACATAAGCAAGCTTAACAGGCTTGCAAAGACGGCGCGACCGGAAGTCGCTTGGGACGCAAGCGGCAGTTCTTGTTTGTAAACAGCGAAAGGGTATACGGTATACCTAATGATTGCAAAAGAAAATTGTTGTGTGTATGTTTATACAGCCGGAAGTTAGTCTGCCTCAGTGGGCGTCTGGTGTCTCAGCTGTGGATGAGCAATTTAGCCAGAGCGGTACAGCCGCTAACCTGGGGTCTTTAACGTGCACCACGCAGTAGTGACACACGACCGCACGCCGGGACGACGCTCATCCAGATCGAAACGGGCAGGGGTGGGGCTCGAACCCAGGATCCCTGGGTTCCGCAGCGCGAGCTTTCGCTCCACGTGCTCTGAGCTGGTGGGCGCTAGACCACTCGGTGGGGTGTCTGATGAAGAGGTAAGTATCTGACTAGGGAGCGTGCTCAGAAGAGAAGCTAGCAGAATGCAAACAGCCACAAGGGATTCCGCGAAGCGAGTTTCCACCTCGAATGATGGCGGCTGGTTGTCGTCCTCCTTGAGTGGCCCAGAAGGCTTTCCGGAAATCGACTCGGGGGCACGTCTGGGACCTCTTCCGGGGAGCAGTTCGTCACGCGGCCCCCAACATCATTGACGAGGGACGAACGTCGAACCCACGTAAGATAGAGACGACGGCCGTCGTTGCACTTGCGCCGTGGGCGCCTCTTCTCGAAGCTCGGCAAACCCTGCAATATACGGGGGAACAGCCATGCAACTATGCGAAACACGCATTGTATTCGCTGCCGGTATATGCCCGTCGCTGCTGAGCGCGTACCGACGGCGAGCTTCCGCCGTTCTTTTTCCAAAGTGCATTCCACATCCACACCATCGAGACTGCCGGTCTTTGTAGCCTTTACGTGTGAGCTCACTCTTAGCGTGCACAGTAAAGAGTGCACTCAAATATGGCGCCCAGTGAATGCACGGTGAATATTATTCGCTGGCGGCCATAGTTGAGTGCATTGCTGCCCAGCGCGAGCTTGCCATGAGTTTCCACAACGCTTTCGCAAAGTGCGTCCCACACCACCAATATTGTAGTTATTTATAGAAGATAAGTGGGGGCCCGTTCTGAAAATGCGATGTTATCGCCGCTCTCAAATATAGCACCGCGTGAACATTATCTCTACGCGCGTATTTATTTATTTATTTATTTATTTATTTATTTATTTATTTGGTACTTTTGAGCTGCCCCTCAACAGCCCGTGGGCCTATAAGGAGGGTGCACCAGTGCATACAAGCAAGAGCGCAAGCTTCACAAAATACAGGATGGAAAAACAAAAATATGCCTTGAAAAAGAAAAAGAGAAAAATTTACAGATGTAATATAAACAAAATGCGACCTCCGACAGTGCAACACATACATCGCAGAAACCTAGGTTGTCCCCATACCTATATTGTTTGATAGACAAAAATGAAGAAAAATACGATCAATATACCTTGAGCAGTGCTCGCATGTTAAAACTTTCAGACAAAAAAAAATCCACCTCTGGCGTGTTCACAGAACAAACTTTTTCCGTAGATTTTCGAGTTCCGTTGTATCTGAATTGTTTAAAACTATTTTATGCGACGCTCGTGTAGTGTAACTTCGATAAAAACGCGACTGATAAAGATGTAAAAAGCAAGAATAGGTCCTAAACTGGAGCGTCATTTTCGGGATTGCTCCCAGGGTGCGGTAGCATGCATTGGTTAAAAATTGCACATGTTTAAAAAAACTCTAATGGTATGGACCAGGGTGGAGAATATAAATCAAGATGACACAAATCGTCATACAAATTACACCGGTTTTACTTTATTGATAAATCAAACCTTTCCCCCCAAAATACTCCGCAAAATACTTTTTGTTTACTGTTTTCCTATCATTCGATGCTTTCAATGTGCACTTGTTTTGTATTACACTAAAAAAAAATATTAAGCGAACAACCCCTCTAAACGAATCAAAGCGCCGAGTTTTTTTGTTTGTTTTGTTTTTCATGTTTTATTTTGTTTGTCAATTACGTTGCGAGCAAATGAAAACGCGAAACAAAGAAACAAAAACAAGAAAAGGAATGTCATATCGAGCAAATCTGACCGCGAACGAAAAAGCAAATACAGCTTTTTTTTACAAAATAAAAAATAAGCTATTTTTGCTCCTGTAGGCTGGATTGCATCATTGAAAGTTGCGTATTATATTTACTTAAAAAGTTCCAATGTTCATCAATCGTTTCTTACGTATTGTTCTCAGTGATCGGATGCATTTATAAATCAATCTGCCACGTTTAAGACACGTACAGTGAGTGATAAAGAAGAACTTTTTTTTCTAGCTACAGTGGTTTAAATCAAATATATCTGATTTGATAAAAAACGATTTTTTATCACTTTCGTATATACAGGGAGTTTTAGCTAACTTGTGCTAAGACAAAAAGGAAAGAAAAAGAAAAGAAGCTTGTACACGCTATGCATGTCCAACCAACTCCAACCAGTATTGCCCTATTGAGCAACTAAAGTTTTTTTTATGTGTTAAATTAGTTTATTAACACACATTAATGAACATACTTCTAACTCTTAATATGCGCGCAAACCCTCCAATCCAGGAGTTGTAGAGCGTGTTCCCATCGCGTGGTTTCCATGAGGCAGCCTTCGTGTATTTCGCACCTTACATAAATCTCGCGAGAATTTTAAATAAATCCACGTGACTACCCGCCCGCTTCTCTTAGGGCTAAAAATATATGTTAGCGATTTGCGAATATTTTCAACGAGATTTCGGGGCCCGGTAACAGAAACCGGTCCACGTGTGTAGGACGGTTTCAGCTATTCTGGCTGCGTTGTCTGTGCTTCCCCCACGCATCGGTGCGCCGCAGCAAAGCAACATTCGCAGAGCGGACATTCGGCGGGGAGAGTGATTCGCGCATGTCTGGCGAGCGCGTCTCCTCGCTGTACCCTTCGAGGTCACAAAAACCACGATTATCGCCTTCACTCACTTCGCCCGGGGGAAAGTGCGGACTAACAGCCGCATATGTACATCCTGAAACCATTGCATCGTTACAGAAGGAGGATAGTACCGAGTGGTACGATGGTTGTGTTTGTGTTTTTGTTGTTGTGTTTTCCCGGCTAAATGTTGCAAAGTGTCCTCAAGAATTTATTTCCAAGCAGCTTTCGTACATTGTTGCAAAACACAAACAAATTAGGAAAATGCCCGAGCACAAAAAGTTTGTAGTCGTACCGTTTTTTCATAAAATTTCACACAATTTAAAATCAGTCGGTAATAAGTTTGGTTTACGCATGGCATTTAGCACAGATAGCAGTTTGAAACGGTTAACTCCGTTCGCTTCCGCACAGAAAGGTTGTTTAAAAAAACACAGGGAAAAGTGTGTTACATGTATTTCAGGTATAGTCTACAAGATCCCTTTTGATTGTGGTTTGTGCTATATAGGTCAAACGAACCTAGTTTATTAATGATAGACTAGGTGAACATAAACGTTGTGTCAAAAACAAGGATTCATATTCCGAGGTATCTAAGCATATTCAGGAGTGTAGAAATTGCGTGCCTTTGTGGAACTCTACAACCACAATTGTAACAAAAAAAAAACGACCACAAGCACCTGCTGAAAGAGTCAATCGCAATAACGAAGCATGGGAATGCAGTGAACACGCCTTCTTTGTCTTTAGATGCGGAATGGAAGCTGATTTCTAAATATCTAATGGTATTGTTAACATTTTTTTGTAGTCTTATAGCTGACTTTCTCAGTGAAAAGGTCCAGTGCATTCTGTAATTTTCCCAGCGTGTGTCTTTTTTTTATGATGTGTTATCTTTGGTGCTGTCAGTTCTTGTGTTGGTTTGATCCCATTTTTAGAGGTCCGGTGTTTTGTTTTTGTGGAGAGAGGTGCTGTCGTGTCTTTTGTGGAGAGATGTGATGTGAAGAAGTGTTCTCTTCCCTTCCTTCTTTTTCAGTCCTATATAAAGGAGCTTTCCTCAATAAAGGTTTAGCTGTGTTTGAGATGTTCTCCTTCTCTTCCTTGTCGTCGTCTGTCATTACCTCAGTCTCGGGTTTTTCACTAAAATGTTTCGATAGCTCCGGTTTTGTTTTTCTTTTTATTTGTGGCAAATATCTCGCTACTAGTGGGCCCTCCCCTGCAGCACTGCACGGTGTTAAAATGTCGAGGGAAAGGCGGCGTGTGGTACCTGAGGGCACATCGGACTCATTTTATCACGTGCGGCGTCCCTCTCGTAACTCCAGACCGTGCGTACAAAACTTCGGACCCCCGGAATATGTGTGCGCTATGATAAGCACTTACATATGTCATATTTCATCACTTGCGCATTAAAAATAGCGAAATGTAGTATTGTCGAGCAGTGATGTTATAGTGATTGAATTAGATTTGACCCAGTCGAAATCAGAGCTATGTTCTGAAAGAAATTGGTGAGCGCGACCATCTGGTTGTTTGCACCACACAAAACCCTGCCCTTCAAAGTAGCCACTGGTAAGAACAATTCATTTCCTACACTTTGCCCGTAAAGAATTTTGAAGTTTTGCGGAGGGGGGGGGAGGGGGGCGGATCATTGACATTCGACGTATTCGACAACAAGGATGCGTTCGTCGTACGATGTCAGACACCTCGACATCGGGGCTCAATTTTGTGAGACGTATACACTGGGCACTGAAAGGCTGCGGTGGGATGCAGGCGGGCTTTTCAGCCACGGCGCGCCGTTTGTGCCAGCAGCCCGACCCGGAAGGTTCGAGAGCCCATCTAGTGGACAGCCGGCACGCCTGGTTCGTGGCCCTCACGGGCTGCTGGGGCCAGGCCTGGTCAACCATTGTGCTTCGCAGCTCGGGTGTACTGCTGGTCAGCCTCGTGGCAAACTTCAGGATTAGCCGTCGGTTGGCCTCCTGGCCTTTCTAGATTGCCTTCACTGTCAGTTTCTATCAAGGTTCGCAATTCAGGCTCTGGATTTGTGACGTGTGCTATTTAGTATGCGTATTCCTTCTTAGTTTTTGTTGGATCCAATCCAGATGAGGGACGCGATCATCGCAAAAATACGCCTCCTACCCCGACAAGCTTAGCGAAACGTTTGCCGTCCCAGTGCACACGGGGACCCTGACTACGGAGGCCGACGTTGTTCGCCGATCAGGGATTTTAATGTGGAAGAACGGTATTCTCAACTTAATGTATTCTTACGGGACTCTCTGCGCTGGACTTGTGGCCGGAATCATGTTGCGGTATTTCGACGGTTGGACTATGATCATGGCTGCCACGCTGAGTGCCTCTCTGAGTGCCATCGCGTGCTGCGTCTGGGACAGTCTCGTCAGTTGCCACGTCTTCGTCGGACTCATATTCGGTGAAGTACCCATAAGTATCACTTGGGTTGTCAGAGTCTTACTTTTTGTACCTTGGAACCGACAGTGATGGCGGGGTCGCAATTCTTCGGCAAATGAAGGAGGGGGGGGGGGTCTATACATTCCGTTACCCGGCGGAAAGTATAGACGCGCGCGATGGGACCGCCACTCCGAGAGAGCGGAAGGAAAGGAAACTAGGCACGCAAGCGCTTGGAACGACGACGAAGAGAGGGCGGTGCGAGCGTAGACATGGCCGACTCGGGACGCACAGTAGCAAATCTTTGACAAACCTTTATTGTCTACCTGAGAGTCTACTGATCTTGAAGATTGTGCCTATTGATAACTACTCTACTGAATAGACCTATTGATAAATTACCCAAGCATCAAAGAGAATGCAGGGAATGGTGTTCCACGCGCCGCACGTGCCGGCGTCTGCAGCAGTAACTATTCTAAAGCAAAAGCCTGAAACTAATGGCATCTTCCACGCGCGTTCGTTGACGCTTTATTTTGGTTAGTTACTTCGAATCTTTATACGTGAAAGGCGTGCGCGTGCGGCGCGTGCGAGCGTAGAGTTTCTAGTCACTGGAAACGAAAATTCCGCGGAACCCTAACCTTAAACAGCTTCGCTGTAGAACTGGTTCCCCGATTTCCGCCCGATGACGTCATAGAAGCGTCACGCTGTCGCCGGTCGCGATCCCGGCGGCGTCCCAATAGCTGCGGTGTAGGTGACAAACGCCTGTTCTGCTGCGGGTCACTCTCCAGTGTGGCAGTCCACAGAAGCTTCAGCCGCCAGAAGTTGGGACGCCGCAACGACGGCGACACTCGCGTTTTTTGTGTGTGTGTTTTTTTGCCGGAACTTTTACAAGCCAACCACCAGAATTGCGCGACATCCGACAGCATCAGAGCCGTGTATAGGCCCGAAGCTCTCAAGTTTTGAGCAGCGCTCCAGGCGAGCAAAATAGAATATTTGGATCGCGTTTCGAACATGGGTCAATACGCTTCCCACTACAGTTCTTTACACTCCGTTCCATTCTGAGTGCCAGCGTAGCAGAGGCTACAGAAGCGAGCTGCGAGCTTTCAGCGTCCCTGTCAAGCAGGCGCGCTCGGGCAGTGCGAGCATCGTTCAGGAGTACGTGCGTTTGCGAGTAGCTTCGGCTTCGCTGTCACGTAAAGTGAAATATACGTGCTCGCGGAAGCCATCGAAAGAATGCAAAGATGAAAGGAATGAAAGGAATGCAGCCGTAGCCTACGCCTATGGCTGCATTAGCGTTCGGCGTGAATTGAAGCCCATTCCTGTGCTTTACGCTGAAAAAAATGTTCACAATCAATGTCGTTTCATGGGGTTTTGCGAAGGGTCTATTGTGTTATACGTATATGAAATATCTTGCTATATGGCTCAGAGGTGTGTTCGTCTTTGTAATTAACAAGTTACAACAATAATTATTTCTTACAAGTGTAATATTTATTTTCAGTAGCTGGGCCCGTTTTGTGTTCATTAATGTCAGTGTGTTATGATGGTATTATAATGTGTGTATCAAGCACGTAGCCAGGATTTTGGTTCGGGGGGGGGGGGGGGTGGCGCCCATGACAAAATGGTGTATGAGGGGGAGGGGGAGAGGAGGTCCCAGCAAAATGGAAGATTTTAGGGGGGGGGGGGCGGGCCCATGGGCCTCCCCCTGGCTACGTGCCTGGTGTGTATAGTTTTTTCGGATGCACCACATGTTCAGGTAACATTTTTATTCTCAATAGCTAAAAACAAAACAGGAATAAATAGCGAGACTTATTTAAAATAACCATATTATGTATCTAGTCGTAATGATCACAGTCTTAAAATTAGGGAGTACCGCGCTAGGAGATGCATGTTTGCGAATTCCTTTTTGTTCGAACGATTGTACAGTGGAATCGGCTCTATGAAGAGCAAGTGTGGTGTTTGAAGTGAAGATGTGTTCTTTTCTATCCTTGTAAAACCCCCTGCTGCAACGCCCTTGGGCACTGCAGGGTAATTATTGAATAAAGAGGTGGAAACAGCGCAGCCCCAAGCAACAAGTCTGCCAGTCTGGTTTGTCCAGTTTATTAATATTGGAGAGGTCCGAGATGCGAGTGGTCCTCAAAAGCTCCACCGCATGCAGTGAACATAATTCTTGGTGTGTAGACTCTGAAGGCGTAAAGGCTGGAGTGTGAATATGATGCATACTTGGTTAGTATATCAAATATGTTTATTTCCACTTGATTACATAATTATTGATTCTTATCAACCGGTTCCTTAGCAAGTTCTTTCTGCGACAGTCTCGTGTCAGGCGTTCAGCCGTAGTACCTGTGATCTTTGTTGTCGGTTGGTCGCTCCTGTCACGTCGGTGTTCAGTTTGGTCGAGTGGTGACTTTGACTGGGTCTTTCATACATAGAGTATTGTAGTTGTTGAAAAAATGAGTGCTGATATTTGTGCGTTCTCGCTGCCTCTTCTCGCTCAGATAATTGTCATGTGAAATAATAAACTGCTGGCCTTTTAATGGGTATTTATATGATTAATTGCTTTAACATTATTCCAGCACAAGAATAACAGAATAAGTCCCATTTTTATAATATGTCCACTAAAACGTATACATTAATAAATGCTGTTTTCACTACAAGAACCCAAACACGGAATCCGAGTCAGACAGCTGAATTGTGTGTGTGTTTTTTTATAGCAACGCGTGACGCAAATGACTTTATATGGCATCCAGTGTTCGACTGTTTGTCGATCCTGATAACAATGTCAAAACTTTTTCATATGCTAAAAAGAAAAAAAAAAAAGATACCTTTCTGGAAAGACTATCATGGTTGAATGGCGTATTTTTGTGATCTATTAATATAATATTAAAATTCGGATATTTTATATATACTAAGAAACAAATGATATATAATATAATTTGTTGCTTATGATCTAATTTCAAACGCGCAAACAATTATGACAATCAAAAAGAGTGCTAATTATCGTCACTGGTGCCATATTCAGCATTTTTAAGTGCCAAGTTATGAAATAAAAAAGTCTAAAATCAATCGAAACATTCTCACTGATGTGAGAAATCCATGCAAAATTGCATTAATTGTGGGTAAAGCATATTTTGTTATCAAAGTCGCGACTTTCGACAAGCGGCAAGAGTTACAAAGTCCCCGCCAAAATCCTTCTAGACCAAATGCTTCTAAAATAAAAAAAAAATAAAAATATTTTTTTTATTATTATTTTTAATATTTTAATAACATTTAGCTACTTTCATTTTTGCGCGCCGTCGTTTTGCCAATCTCCGGCCTTTCCAGTTCGAAGGAACGCCTACCTGCTCGCACGTCTGCTCACTGCAGCAGCACGTAGCGTTGGCGTTGGAAGCCGGTGAAATAGTTGTGAGTTTTAGTATTGCGTATACGAGTGAACGCAAGCGCTGTGTGTTTGCGTTAGCGCGAGCACGGAGCCCGAAATTGCGGTCTCGGATTGGCGCATGGCGTTGAGGCGCGCACACAACGTGGGGCGCTCCACGCACGCGCAGTGTGGAACACGCAGCACTAACGCAAATGCACAGGGCTTGCGTTCGCTCGTATACGCTAATACTAAAACTCACTACTAAAAAGGTACAATCCCATACCAGCTCCAGCACTACGTTGAGAAAGTGAAGAGTGTTGTTTGCGTTCGAAAATGACATTTCGCGCGCAGTTGTTTACGCCGCAAGAGGGCGAGCAGCGAGCTGGAGACGCGAAAAATACTCAAGCTCGTTGTCGCAGACATTGCAGACCCTAAAGTTATTGTAGGTATACATTATAATAACTCTATGCCGCAGACCCCAGGCTACACCCTCAAATCGAATGCGCTCGGGGCTCGCACACTTCTGCACCGGTACAGGACGGAGTGCGGATTAGAATCCATTTGGAGTGCGGATTAGAATCCAACGCAATCCGGGAGGAACGCCAGCGGGACCAGCGGTGCAGCGTCGTCGGATATCGTCGGGGCTGCTTACTGGATTTGCTGCGACTGTTTTTTTGTTTTTTTTTTTGCGGAATAGCTATGCAGTAGTGTAGTGCCTGTGGTGGTTCCTGGTCGGCGAGTGTGGAGGTTCGTTTTCTCCCCTCAAGTGCCATCGTTCCAACCAGCCATGAAGCTGGTATCGGGTGGGACGGACCTGCTCTTCGAGCAGTACAGCATCCAGCAGATCCAGGAGATCGAGCAGAACATCAGGTACACGGGAGATCTACCCCAGGCCGCGACAATTTCGCCTGCCTCGGTCATCTCTAACTCCCCATTGTGTTCCTCGACGCGCTTCTTCTAGGGCCGACATTGAGATGAAGAAAGAGGACCTTCGGCAAATGGTCGGGTAGGTACCCCTCGCTGTTTCGACGTCGTCGACAGAACTGCGCGTTTTAGTGGACGGTTACCCGCGGTTGCCTCTGCCCAGGCTTTCTACGTTCGTTGCAAACTGAAACTTACGGCTGGTGCACACATTTGCGTTTAAGTGTGACCGAGCCACCGGGAGTGCGTCTCGTGGAGAGCCTCTACGTTTTGCCCGCTTACGGTGGCTGCCTGTCAGGTGGATTGCAGTATATGCGCGATAAAATCTATGCACTGAGAAATGGTCGCTTACAGCAATTGGCAGAATCATTTACCCATGGCGGCAACCCGTGGCCTGCAAATAGCCCCAATAGATGCCCAGTGTGTAAAGTACTCTGCGCATGCCAGTTGCCGATAGTCAAGTGTCTCTTGTCACGTCAGGTCCAATCTTGCAAAGTTAATATAGGCTTTTGAGGTTGTGGCTTCCTCCAGATCGTTGCCGGCTCCTCTCTAACCTTGTTCCCTACCGTTGTCTCTTTCAGCGAGCGGTACCGAGACCTCATAGAGGCTGCGGACACCATAGCCAAGATGAAGCAGACCTCAGAAAGCGTAAGCCTCGGCGCGCTCATCTCTCGCTATCGAAAACCGACGGGCGGCCTGCGAACACTGCGCAGGTGAAAAGCTACGTGGCCCTCCTGACAGAGCAGTGCCGGGACCTCCAGCAAGCATGCCAGAGCAAGGCCGGCAGGGCCCCCTGGCTGCCTGCCCCGAGTGAGTGCTGCCCTGCTCGTCCACACCCCTGCCTGGGACGCTAACTAAAGTCGTCCCCTTAGAACACGGGTTCTGAAACATGGTGTCTTGGGGTCCAGGAGGGTACCCAGGATACCCTTATGGATTCCCCGAGCACATATACTACGAGCCAAACACTCCCTTGTCTGTTCACTCCTTATTGTTCATGAGTTCTGCGGGTTCCCGCGCCACTGTTTTGCATTCATGCCAAGATTGGGAGGAGTTTGTCGGTTGCCATTCTTTAAAGGGGAGGTGCAATGATATTCAGACTTTGGCCAATTAACTGCGGAAATTAATCTGTGTCACCCATGGAACGAAGAACAGAAAACCATATTTTCTTGCGAGCACTAGTTTTTGTGTAAACAAATTAAACAAATTGAAGGTCAAAGTGCCTCTCAACTCTCCACGTCGCCTTTCGGGTGACGTACTCTGGGGGATCACGTGGTTTCCCCTTGGGTTCTCTCTTCAGAGACCCCTGCCGCTTCCTCAGTGATTATCAACTTTTAAAGGAATAGCATCGTCGAAGGTCGCGGCAAGCGATCGACGCATAAGACGGTTCGCCACGGGGGTGACGGCGAGTGTAGCAGCGGAGGGGGACAGGTTTTGTTTACTTTCGCGTATCCCCCAGAGTATGTCGAACATCAGTTTCGTTAACCACCACAAGCGGCTGCAGATCAACAAATATTTTGTTTTCTTCTTTGCGATTACGCACCGGAATAGCAGTTTTTCGGGCAAGGTGACGCATTTTTGGTCACTTGTGCTTGGTAAACTATATAAAAAATACAAACTCCCAATTCTTTCAACACTAAAATCGTTGCCCTTTTAAGATGAAAGTGTTTGACTACTCTGCCAAAAAAGTTGATTTTGAAAAATGTCATATTTATATCCACCAACATCTGGAGAGTATTCCCAGAAAGTGTCATTAGTTTACACTGCATAGAATAGTTAATTTTTTATAAATTATTTTCGGTCCACGGATATTAAAGAAATGGTAGAGGTTGGAGCACTTTGAACGCATTTTTCTCCATTCCACTTTTTGGCATAAATTTCACTTTAGGAGTACTGTTGGTTTGTTATTACGTAACTTGCATTCATTTTTATGAGTTTCTGGGGTGAAATTTTAAGAAAAAGATAGCTATGACTTTTTGCTTTTCTTTTCAATTTTTATGCTCAAAAATAAAAATTTTGGACAAAGGATGGAAATCTAAAAAACAGCAATTGGGTTTCTGTGGCTTTTTTGTCATGAAAGATGATATAATATAGAATATAGCTCCATAGCTATCCGCTCTGAACTGTCCTAAAGCAATATAACACATGAAAACGACAAATTTATAAGCAATTTCAAAACAATAGTTTTCTATGCAGGCATGCCCACTTTCATCTTTCAACATTTGCAATTTTTTTTTTTGTACTTCACTCAGTTTAACAAAATTTGGCACGAATGTTCTCGACATCAACAGAAACAAGCCCTGTAAATGTCATTTAAATTAGACAAGTGGTTCAACCATTCACTTCTTTGGGTAGTGTCCCCTAAAAACATGGGTCCTCAATCTTACTTGTGTGAGATTTCACATCTTGCAGTGCTTTATTAACCTTAACCAATTTTTTGTCACGTATTACGTGAGTGACCCGACCTGCAAGAGTGCAGTTTGTTTCATGACCTAAGCTTGCCACCAGTGTCAGCAAAACTCCCGAGCTCTCGATTTTGAGCGGGTCGTCTTCTCACGCTTCGTTTGTCACCCGCTGTCGGCTGCTGCAGGCACTGGGCCCTGGCACACCATTATGCCATCCTGGCCCAAGTCAAGCTCCTGGTGGACCTGCCTTCCAAGGTGCGAGGTCGTGCCAAGTGTATTTGCCTTGTTGGAGTCTCGTGTGAACCTGACCAAGCTCTTAACATTTTCTCACAATTTTGATAAGCTCCTAACACACTCTTGCAATTTGGCCATCCTGTCATTGATCGTTAAGCATAAAAAAAAAAAAAACTTTTCTTAAGTTTTTGCATGTGGGGATTACAGTGCAAGTTTATTTTCTGATGCTTAGAAAGAATGGTATATTGTCTTGAACATGAACATTTGACAGGTTTGGGGGGTGAGAATTTAAGAAACACTTCCAGCCAAGCCTCAAAGATGTAAGGGGTTGGTTACATCTAAGGGCTTGGTTGCAAGTCTTTCACACTATGCTATGCTATTCCACCTATGTCCCCTCTATTGGTCATTGCACCTAGATGGATCCGTGTGTAGTGCTTTGTATAGTTACCTATAAATTCATTAGAATGGCTTAATTCTGTACAAGGATGTCACATTGAGGCCCTTCAGAACAGGCTCTTAATATAGCAGGCTTCATTTGTCCTAAGGATGTTATTTCTTCTTGCACGTGGTTTGTACAGTGCCCTATTGTTCACTTCCCCACAGCATCGAGAGTAATGTCATCGAGACTACAGCACCCTTCAATTACTTTCTTTACCATCTTCATGAGAGACTGAAGCAGTCAGGCCGTGAATGTTCGCCCACCTTAAACCCAGCATAACGCTGACAGAACGCCCAGTTTTGTGTCTGGGCCACCCTGTCACCTTCCCTATTCCATTCGTGTGCCTGCCATGAACTCCACTCGAGGTGCTCGATAGATGGGTGGGCCAAGGGTGACGGAGGGTGCCTGTTTCAGATCTGGGCCGAGGTGGAGCGTGGCGGCTGGGTGCGTGCCTCGTGCTGCCTCCTGGTGGCCCAGCAGACGCACGTGCAGCTCGACCTTGGGGCGCGCACGGCCCAGCGGGGAGCCCTCAGGCCCTGGCGCACCCTGGTCGCTCGCCAGGGTGCCTCCTTGGCCTCCTTCCACCAGAGCATCCTGCAGGTGGGGGAGATGCCCACCGGTCCTCGCTAGAGTAACTGTATATGCTCCGCTTGCTGAGCAAAGTATCAGAACGGTCTCTAATCTTGACCTCCAAGTATTGCGGGAGAAGCGGCCATCGCTCTTGCAATAAGCGGAATGACATGAGGCGGCAATTCATCACGCATGCACCGTCGTGCGCCTCCAAGTCTCACGGATGTGCACGTGCGCTGCTTCGCCGTCTATTGTGTTATCTGCTTGTTCGCGGCCGCTTCCAAACAGCGCTAACATTATAAAAAGAATGCAATGACACATCTCTAAGTGGCACACATGATGTCCAAAGGTTCAAGAAGTCACCTGCTCGCCAGTCTTAAGCGAAAATGTGTCCCACCCCAGACCGCACTCCACAAGGTCGCTTATCCGCAAGCGCTTTAGGCATATTTGGTGCATATGATCCCTTCCCCACCAATGGAGAGTTTGGCGGTTAAACGAAGATGAATGCTATACTCTGGCGCCATTTAGTTATCCTAGTCCCTGCCACCGGATGCCATCCATTGTCTTAGTTATTGCCCAGTGACCTCGCCGCCTATATCCTTGTCTTCCTGTTATCCTTACTTTCCGTTTCCATTATTGCCCGACATCCTTGCCAGCTGTTTCTCTCGCCACATCCTCGTTGATGTCTTTGTAGCCTAATGCTCTTACCGCTTACTTTTTCTCTCGCCTTTGTTCTCAGATGTTCTTGCCGTGCACTATCCTTGTCGGATTTTACACTTATCCCGCGCTGCCACTTTTGCCCATTGTCCCTGCTCGTGCCTTTGTTGTCTGGTTTCCTCTTTGTTAGCTTTCTTTTCTTTGTCGCTCGTTATCTTTCTCACCTGTTATCCCTGCTGTCCATTGTGCTGGTCTTCGTTTTCCAACATCCTTGGCACTTTTTTTTCTCATTACCCACCATCTTCATTGCCGATTGTCCTAGTTAGTGAATCCAGGAGGATTTAGTGAGTGCTGACTGAGGCAACACTTTTGTCCGCAGAACTGCTGGAAGAATCTGCTGTCTCTGGAGCTGTCGGCCGAGGTGAGTGGCGTATCGCTCTTGGGCAGCCTGGGGTGGCTGCCCGTCAGTGCTGCCGACAAACTTGCACGTCTGGGCTCGACCTGGGACAGAACGGATGTCTCGGGGTCTGCGGGACATCCACCCTGTCCTTCGAGTCCCATTAGTTTTCTCATAAAGGCCCATTCGCACACTCGCGACTCTTTAGGATTGAGTGCCATAAAATCTCTCGCTAGAGAACGCGCTGGCACCATCTGTGCGGCAACCCTGGAACTGCATCTCACTGGAGCGAAGGTTTTGCGTGGTATTTGCGAGGTGAAATGTATGTTCTGCCTTCGAGTAATGGTTGTTTGTAACATTAACATTTTTCAAACACAAAAAAAAAAAGAATGACGTGGGGGGAAAAAAGAAAATATACGGGAGTGCCAAGTGGGGAGGGGGGGGGGGGCGACAATGTTTTCTTTCATCATAAGAGATTTTAGGGGTTTCAAGGCAGTCGGTCCTAAGAAGTTGCGAGTGTCTGAACGGGCCTGTAAGCTTTAAGTTATTGTTTAAGTCCAAGTGACAAAGCTGTTCCCACCGTCCCGTTTTGATGCGACTCACAAGCATCAAAGACATCGAGGATCCATTGGCACTCGGCCTAATGGGAGGTTCTTGCATGAACTGCATTGCACCTTTGGGTGCATGCATTCCCTTTCTTTCTCGTGGACCATCGTGTCCCGGCATCGCTTCTCCTTCCAGCTGGCCCTGGAGTGCCTCTGCGGCGTTTCCCTCCTCGAAGGGTCGACGCCGTCAGAGATCCTGGCCAAGTTCCTTCGCAAGAGACTGGTGAGTGTACCTCGAAAGCGGCAGCAAAGCCGTGGCCAGAGGTGCATCGCTCATGGTTGTTTCTCGGCTCCAGGACCTGGTGGAAAGCATCTTCGGCTCGGAAGAACACGGTATGTGACGTGGCGTGTCTCAGCCGGTTCGAGTCTTCTCCTTTGGTGCAGTAACTGTCGGTTCCGGCAAGACTGTTGCTCGTCTTGCCGGAAAGGACAGGCGACGGTTCGATTCCTCCCAGCGAGTACAGTATTGTCACCGCCTTTTATTGGGAATAACATGTCTGTAAATCCCAGGGTAGGCTAGATGGCTTCTTGGGGCAGTGCCGCCCGTCTTTTCCGCATGACTGTTGCTTGTCTTGCCAAGAAGAACCGACAACGGCCGCTCTTCTCCCAGCAAGGACAGCACTGTTGCCTGTCCTTGTTGGGAATAACAGATGCGAAGATTCTGGACGACGCTAGAGTGCAACGGGTTTATCTAAGTAGGGTTTGCAATGTTCCCGGTCAGGTTCTTCGACCAGAGAGCAGATGACCCAGCTGGCAGCCCTCTTGCTGACCAGTCTGGAGCTGGTCCAACGCCTCTTTCTGCCAAGCGACTCCCAGTCGCGCGACCGCCTGGGCCGACCTCCCAGCCTTGTCGAAGCCAAACTCCTACTGGCCTCACAGTCCGACGTCTCCGGTGAGCACTGTGATGACCGTCGAAATCTTTGACTGGTGGAGGTCGCGGCTGTGGTGTATTGGAAACCTTCAATCTTTTATAGGGGTGTGCAAATATTCGAAACTTCGAATACTTTGCGAATAATGCTTGCTAATCGATTCGATTCACTTCACACTTTCGCTGTTCGAAGTATTCGAGTTCTTCGAATACTTCGAAAACTATGAATAACACGGAACTCGCTGATTAGTGTCAACTCCTGGTCGAGTTCCCTGTTTTCTTTTTGGACTGCGCAGTATGGTTTCAAGCTTGGCAAACCCAAAAGCCAACCTAAGTGCCTTTCTTCTTTGTATGAAGCACTGGAAAGTTATTTGCACGCGGTAGCACGATCTGTCCTTTGCTTGCCATGATGTCTGGATTGCGGAGTTGGCGAAGTGGTTGTGGCGTAAACGCTGCGATAGATTTGATGAAGGACTTCGATTTGTAACGGCACGTGCATCGTCGTGAGCACAAACAACGGACCGCACTTACTACAGTCCTTCCTATAGTCACTACAGTAGCCAAGGTGCTATGGATTCGGATATGGATTTACGGCTGACCTCAGCTATCGGCGATATCTGGCTCGTGTTATTTTCCGCTTGATTTTCCAGTTCATCAGTTTGCCAGTATTCCTTTTATTTATTTCTACCCGTTTTCACTGGTAAAAGAGAGATTTGCTCTCTCCGCCAAAAAAACAACAACATATTCTTAATTTATTGCTTCTCTGTGGCACCCTCTATCGGCACACGGAGAGAGATGGCGCAAAGTGCTGTGCGGCACAATCGCACGATCTCCAACTCTGCTGTGGCCTGCCGACCCGCCTCCTCTTGTTTACTTCCGTTTACGTTCACGTTGTTGCATTCACCCGCGTAAAAAGATTTTGCACAGAGTCGGTGCAGCTTCGCAACGTGATCCTCGACTTTGTATTGTGCCTTGCGGACTCGCCACCGCTTGTGTACTTTCATTTACGTTCTGTAACTTCACTCCTTGAATAGTGTTTTACTGACTGATCTTTTATTTCATCTGTTTTTTATCAGTCACATCTGTGACATTTTTCTTATTGTAATAAAATTAACATTTTGATAAATGTTTCTTGTAAAAAAATAATTCCAGTTGTGTTTTGATTGAGCATTCTGGTTTAATTCACATCAAAATAGAAAATATTTGTTGAAGAAATGTTCTTATTCGAAACTACTATTCGTATTCGAAAATATTATATTTGACTCGATTCGTAACCTTTATTATTCTATTCGATTCGCTTCAAAAGATTTTGATATTTGCACACCTCTAATCTTTTAAGATACTTGGACAGTGTCTTAATGCTAAAGGGATCAGGTTGTGGAGCGTGCAGTGGAAGTTGTTTCAAAGTTGTTTACTTGGGAACTTGAGTTGTTTCAGAGTTACGCTGTCCAGAATTTGTTGGATTCAAAGCACTGTTTGAGAGTTGCAACTGTCTTAGAATGCTCACTGCAACAAGCTAGCATAGGAATTACTCAAAACAAATTAGTTGCCAGTGTTCCAAAGAGGTTAAAATGGAAACTGTGTCAGAACTAACCTGACTTGTTTCAAATCATAGTCATTGGATACTCATTTTATCTTATTCCCCTTCACTGCCAAATGTACTGACACAGTCTGAAATTAATAAAGAAGCACTACAGGATAATTCACGATTGTTGCATATTATTATCGTCCAATCAGGCTGCAAAAATGGAGAAATGCCTATTAGTTAATACTAGTCACTGTCACTGTTAGGTTGACATCGCTTTCAATGTGTATTTAAAAGTAATATGCATCACAAAATCAGACCCCTGTCTACGCATATATTGGTCTGTGTCCACACTTGTATTGGTGTGCATTCATTTGTTAGGCGCTAAAGAGAAGACAATGTATAGTACTTCACCATCCTTTCACTGTGTTCATTTGTGTATTGATACTACTGCCATTAAACCCCGAGCCTCAGGGAGCCTTTTTAGGCAGGCCATATTGCATTCTTTACAAGAAATGTCCGTCACGTCAACCAGCCCTTGTTACAGAGGGACTGTAATTTTCCTTGCCTGCAGACCTGGTGAACTTTGCCGAGAGCCCGTCGTTTCGCTACCTTCCACAGGCCATCAGAGGTATGCCAGCTTCTCCATGTCTCGGGGTTGCTTGTATGGCAAGCAAGTTCGTCTGCCCGTGCACAGAGGGTACAGTGATGTTACTGCACCGAGCTCCGATTAGACGACGTAGAGGGTACTCAAACGCGACATACTCCACTATTGGTAGAAGTGGCCGCCTTGCCTTTCCTGTGGCTGTCGGAAATCTTCCAGTTCGTTACGAACGAGGACTTGACCTTTGAGAAAGATGAGAGTAAAATAGAAGGGTATGTTGTTTTTGCCACCTAGCAACTATCAGACGCGCTATAACGAAGGAAGGTCTCGCTGCTGAGATGTTATTTGCTACCCACCGAATGTACTGGCATCTACGGCAGCAGAGCTTCGTCGCACGCACGGTCACACTCTCTCACTTTTCGAACCTCCTCTAATGCGTGGAGAGATACGTTTCGGACAACTTGCTCACCGTATAGCTTCTAGCATGCCCTGCCAGCTCGGTGGGGAGGCTCGCTCGAAGAAGCTCTGCGCGTTTCCCAATGGCATCCCCCGCACAGAGTACCGCATCAGCGCAAACGTCCAAGAAGGTGGCCTTCCCACGGAGCACGTGCAGCGGAGTGCCGAGACTTCGTCTCCAAGTAAGTTCCCGGCACCACTTTTGAAACTCTCTGTATGGAACGCAAGAGCTCGCCCAACCATGCGACGTCGTCTGTCGTCTACTCTGTCCCCAGGCTGGAGGAAAGCTCTGGCCCCCACGTGGTCTCTCGGCTACGTAACCTTCAAGGGCTGCGGGCTCTCGCGCAGGTCTGCTCGTCCGTCAGGAACATCCTCGGCCAGGTACGTCAGTCCCGTGACCCTAGCCCTACAGTCGCTGACCGATTTTTCGGACGCCAATAACTCGGACTTGTTGGATATTTCAGACCTAAAGGAAAAACCGTGACCTACCCGATAGAAATGGTGCATATTCACATTCAATGTTTCGGACAGCTTGAAGTCCAGAAGTTTGATTTTTCGGACGAAATCGTCGCGAGCGATCGGCGGGAAGCACCACCGAGAAGCCGCCATCTTAGATTCTATGTTGGCTGCACACAAATTGGCTTGGTTTGGCAGCACCTTTTGAGTAGTGCTTAGTCCTACCGCTAAGTGATGCTATGCTGCAGATTTGTCTTTCTCGTCATCATTATTGTTATCATTTTCGCTTCGTTCGTTCGTTATTCTGTAGTCGTGGGCTTGCGCCTCTCATCTCGTCTCGATGAGTCATGTTTTCGGACCACCCTGGCTCGGACGCCGCCGCAAAGTGTCGCTAAGAAGCGCAGAAAATACTCTACCATAACGCCAGAAAAGAAGGCAGCGATTCCCAAGCTAATAAAAAGTGGCCGAATGCAAACGGAGACGTAACCTGAGAAAGGCGTGCAGGCGTAACCTGAAGCGAGGCACTATTTATGACTTTTTAAGCCTGCTTAGACGTAATAAAGGCAAGTTCTTTAATCTGTCGATTTTTCAGAGTGCTTTGTTATTCTTACTTTTTTTTTCGGTCCCTGCGAAGTCCAAAAAATCAATCGGCAGACTGTAGTCACTCGAGGGGCTAGAACCGGCAGGGGTGGTTTCAGTCGTCCTGCCTCCAGTGAAGCTTCCTCTCTTTTCGGCGCTGCCCGTGCTTTTGCAGGAAGGGCCGTCGTCGAAAAGCGTGCGTTGCAACACTGGGAGTCGGAGCTGTCTTCCAAGGAAACGTTTCTTCGGTGCCAAGTTTGCGGACAGAATCAAGGTGAGACCGACAATCTAGGTTCCCGGCACTCCGGCGACCAGCATCGTCATTACCTGCCACCCGAGTTTCACGTCCGCAACACATTTTGTTGTGACTTGCTTTTCTTCTGTTGTTCGTGGAGTTGTCGATTACTGTTCTTTTGCTGTACTTTTTTTTCGTCAACTCCTTTTCGTTTTCGTGGCCAGCATTCCCCGTCATTAACCGAGCCGTAAGAGCAGCTCGGACTTTGGAGGTTTTGGTTGTTTCCATTTCCTCGATCCTCCTCCTTGCTGTCGCAGGAAATAATGACCGCGCAGCTGGAAGGTGCCATGACCGCCTGCCTGGACACTCTCGTCTCGACACGAGCCAAGAGTCGAGAAACTAGGTCAGTAAACTCTGGCGTCGCACAAAGCTATGGCTTGCCACTACCTCTTTCACACTCCGTTCACCCTTAAGCTCAGACTGCAGCCAAAGCTACAAGCGCTAGCTAGCCCGCGCTGTTGGCTTTCTTACGCGCATTTCTAGCGCTAGCGCTCGTTCTGCGGAAGAATGCTTCAAAGCAGCGACCTCGAGCTTTCATGCTTGTGGCATTGATTGTAGCCTCAGCTTAAGGGTGAACAGAGTATACTAGTAGATATGCTTCAGGTCATATTGAGAGAGAGAATGCCATACACTCTCTTTCTCTCGTGATTTTCCTGGTCCGACCATCGACGTTGCTTTCATTTTCTGTGGAACATTGGCAGGACGTCGCCGTTGGATCGGGAGTGATGCCTTCACCTGGTCCGAATCTCCGGTGGATGCCTCGCTGTTTGGCGGTCGCGACACCACCAAGGGGCCAGGCTCCCTGACCATGAAGACGCGCGGTCTCTCACCCCAAGTGCAGGCGTGAGTCTTGTGCCGCGCCCAACGTGCGCTCTTGTCTGCTTTTTCTTGTGGTCCCAAAAAGAGTCTTCCGTTCCTCCGCTTCATTCCTCCGGGTACTACCGTGTCTTCTGGACTATAGTCCACCGTCCGTACATGTTTAAAAGTTGAGGTTTTATGTGATGCGCATTGTCTACTGCAGCTACAGAATATAAATTGTTTAGGGGCGAAGCTTCTAGGAGTTCTAGCCTTGTCCATCCGTCCAGCGTCCGTGCTCACATTGATTGCCATCCCATTTGTCTGTCATGGATGAAACGTTGCATGTAGCCGCTCAACGTGTATACAGGAGAGGGCGCTGCGGTCAAATGCGTATATAGTCGCGTTAAACTTTGCATGCATTGGCTCAATGTTTATAGACGAGAGGGCGCTGCGGTCAAATGCTCAAATGCGTATATAACCACATTCCATACCACACATTCTCTTTCTGACATGGACCGTTGACTTAAGCGGTAGAGATGCGATCAGCTTCTAGCGGATCTAAAGCTGATCCACTAGAAGAACCACTGGCTTCTATGCGGATCTAGTACTGTAGTTCCGGGTTGCGAAATGCGACCCAGAACTCAGCATTACCTATGAGCAATAAAAAAAATCAGCACCATCAGCACTACCTATGAACAATAAAATCAGTTTCATCAGCACCGCCAGAGCTTCGCCCCAATCAACATCATTCACCACGTGGAGATGCGGCCTCTTTTTTCCAGGTCATTCATTATGATGACACTTTAGATTTTATCAATGACAGATTATGTTAATGGTGATTTGTGACGATACAAGCTTTGTTGTGCACTGATCAAGCTAATGATTACTTAGTGTTGACTTTTCGGATTTCTTTTTTGTGCTATTGAGGTGTAGAGTATGTAAATTATAGGTTCCCCTTTATGGTTTTTATACGCCTATTTTAGGCCTAATAAGCGGTATCGTTTTGGGAGGTTTTTTATCTTCTTTCTGTCACATATTTTATGTGAACCTGCATTGTCTATTTCATGTGAACTTCTAACCCATGTGTGTCAGAGCCCCTGTTTGGAAGTGAATGGCATTCATAAATGAATAAATGCAGGATCTGCCTATGCCTGGACAAGCAGCTGGAGGCATTGCTGGGTGAACTCGAGTGCTTCCCCGCAGAGCACCGGGACCCCGACACTTGGGCAATGGTGGAGGACCACCTTGCTGGCGCTGCTACCGCAATCCTCAACAGGTGGGCGTTGAGGATCGCGATCGCGCTTCACTACACTGCTTTCTCTTGTATAGTCGATTCTCCCAACACGAGTTGCTCCTGCATCCGAAAGGCTCTGTTGTGAATGGCCCTCCTAATTTGCCTGTAGTCGAAGCAGCCCACTTTACGAGGGTTAGAGAGCCTAGGTTTAACAGAGGTAGCAACTGAAATCGCGGAGAGCTCTTGCAGTTTAATGGCGGATGCCCTCTGCACAGATCGGGTGGACGAGTGCGTTGTCGCGTGCCGAGGTTAAGATCAGCAGGCAGAGGAAACCTTGGAGACTGACCTTGCGGTTGCCGAATTTGACGCTGTTAGGCTTCTTCTCGCAGCTTGTATTGGCTTAAACGACCGGCCCTATAAACCACGTGACCCCAACCGAGCAGTTGGAGACGCTCTCAAATCTAGGCACATTGACGGGGTCTTTGCCCTTTCCCGACGACTCCAGGCGAAGCGCCGGTCTACGGGTCCCCAGGTGGCAGGCTCGAATCCGGGGCCGAGGTGCGCGCAGCCCGACGGAGGCTTATTGCAGAGAAGGCGCCGCGTGACCAAGATTTCGGTTGCACGTCGAAGGATCCCGAGGTGGTCGGAATCAATCCTCGGTCCTTCACTCGGACGTGCGACAGGTGTCCTCAGTCGGTATGGCACGTAAAACCGTCAGATTTGACTTTTGACTGACGAGGACCTGCCTTCTTTTCTTTCCAGGTGGCTTTCCTTTGTGGAAGAGGAGAAGACGAGCTCTCCTGAAGAAGCGGACTGGTGAGGGGAGCTGCCTCTCGGCGGAATGGGGTCGGGCAAAGGTGGCAAGTCGCTCCCCTTTCCAGGTTGGCGCTCCTGGGTCAGGTGTGCCATGGCCTTGGGGAACTGTGTCCGGCCCTGGAGCGCTGCTTCCCGGCTGTCCCAAAGAAGGCTTCCTCCACGGCCAAGGTGGGAACGGGGCTCGTCGGTGCTTGCGCTAACGCCCGGTCGTTGGCTTCATT
Source organism: Ixodes ricinus (assembly GCA_037355805.1). Taxonomy (NCBI): domain Eukaryota; kingdom Metazoa; phylum Arthropoda; class Arachnida; order Ixodida; family Ixodidae; genus Ixodes; species Ixodes ricinus. The sequence goes on along the minus strand of JAZHYW010046138.1, from coordinate 102,311 downwards.
CGAGGCCCACTTCGCTGAAACGCGATGGCCTCCGGTCTGGTTTGAGGCAATTAGAAGACAAGGGTCCCCGTGAAAATTCGGTTCATTACCTGAATAGCCGTGCAAAAAACATGTAGAAAATTGCTGGGCAATTGTGTTGCACGGGAAACTGTGGCGTCTACGCTCTTGGTGCTCTTCATCGGTTAGGTTAGGGGCTGGCTCAACGCGTGGCATGTACACTCGGCAGAAATTCCTGGAACGGAGATACCAGCGCTAATCCAGGTTTTCAAAACGTGCGACGGGTTGTCGAGTTGCTACTGCCGGAGGCAGAGCGGATGCCCCGCGGGGCTTTGCCGCCAAATGGCACCTGGACTTCCGGTGAGCCAGAAAGACACTCGCTTAATAATCTAAATGGTCGGGGTTCGATTCCCGCCTGGTGCCAACGCTTTTTTACTGCGATGGCCTCTTCCCTTCCCTCTCAAAACCAAGCAGTGTCGATCCTCGCTGCCACTATTTTATCCAGGCTTCAGTTTTGGGCTTTACGAAATGCCAAACACCTAGTCGAAGAATTTTTCACGTTAAAAATTGCTTTTGTGAAAGAGTGGCTTTGTACTCGCTCGGGAAGTGCTCTACAACACGGCAGGCAATGGGACACCCTCTTCCCCTTCGTCACGCTCCCTAGCTCTCTCTCTTGTCCGAGCCAAAGATTTTCCCACGGCGCCAAGCCGTGTAAAGCACGCAGCACAGCCGTACGCTGCACCCCTTACGTTTAAACCAGTCTCCTCACAGTGGGGACATGTTCTCGGGTTTTGAGGGAAATGTCGAGGTGAAATAGTTGCTGGAACTTGGCAACCATGTCGAAATCACGGCGGGTGTTCTTCTGTGGCTGGAGTGGGGCAGGGGGGGGGGGGGAGGGCATCTGCAAACAAAGAAGTTTTGCACCCTCTTGAACATTAAGTGCAAAAGCATGATGCAAAGTAAGGTCACATTATCAAAGTCACTTTACTTGATGTCCACCCTTTTCGTTTAAGCGCACAAATTGTACACTTTTTTAATCATGGCCGTGGGATCGGCATGTTAACGTGACATTTTCTCGAGTCTCGGTGGTTTCGATAGACTATACTCCGTTTCACCTGATGTTGTACCGCAGCGAAGGCTAGAAGCGCGAGCTCATAGCGTTGGCAGCTGCCCTTGGAGCACGAGAGCTTGTGCCGCCGAGATGTGCCCTAGAGCAAGGAGCTCGCGCTTGTAGTCTTTCCTGCGGTACAACACAAGGTGAAACAGAGTATAGTGTCTGTATTTAGCGGCCAAGGAAGACGTCCTTCAAACCGATTGCCACGTGCCAACGTGCGAGTCCCCAGCTGACTGGCTCGTCCTGTGCCTCTGTAGGACCTCGTGTCGTGGCAGAAGCAGAAGATGGCCCTGTCGGAGCACCGCGGCCGCAGCCTACAGGTACGGCACCCCCGCGGAGCCGCCGGCCATTTCGCTTGCCGTCGCACTGGCCCCTTCCCAGACGGAGTTCTCAGATCGGAGAGTGTCAAATCTGTGCAGGGCATGCACGGTGGTGATCGTGAGAAAGGAGGCGGCACGCTTCCGGGAACGGATGACTTCCGGATCCGTGGACGACGTCATGGCCTCACTGCTGGTGAGGGTTGGAAGTCACCGAGGTCACGCCAGTCTTTTTTCCGGGCAGCTAGATGTGCCCGTACTCGTCGGCACGCAGTTATAAAATTGCCCTCACGAGCCAAACCTATATGCCTTTTTGGTGCCCATCACTCGGACAAAAAATTTCAAGTTACCAGGCCGTGAACGAGGGTCGAATTTACGGCCGTCGTCCATGCTCCGAGAGCTCCCTCATTTTGTGCGGGACTGATTTCAGACGTGGAGCGAGGTGAAGATCCAGGAGGAGACAGAAGGTGGCAGCACGGTTCAGTCCACCCTGAGGGTGCCGCTGCAGGTGAGCCCAGTGCCCCAATTGCACATTTCAGACTGAAGCATGCAACGTTCACCAGGCACCTCCCTAGTCTAAAGCATTTCTCTCCAAACAGCTTGAGACTAAGCATTTATGCTTTTTTCTTTTGTATTTAGAAACAAGCTCACATATGTTTCCAGATGCTACGGAATCTGTAATGCCAGTAGTACAAGTGTCATACAAACGAGAAAACTCCGCGCTATATCTGTATCTCATATACGTCAATACCCCGAATGCTTGAGCCGCCCCCGTGCATATGCCAGAACTTCGATCCTGTATAATGTGCACTTCCCTAACTTCTGTTTTCTCCCTCTCTCCTGACCCTGGCTCTTGCGCAAGAGTGAAGGGTGTGACCAGACGATGTCGTTGCTGTCTGCACTGTCTTTGTTTTTATTTTTCGGGCACGTCAAGATAAATTTTTATTACAATGATTCACGAGGTGGGTTCGTGGAAACTAAGCGTAGGCGCGGAGCTACGGTGACTGCCCGCCATGGGCCATGGTCACTGACAGAGCGGGAACGGCAGGGTTTGTCGTTCGAACGCCCGGCCTTCAGTGCGTGCTTGCTGCCTTTGCCGCATGCATGCGCCAAGGGTGCTTGAGTTCGAAGGTAGGAAGCCCACGCCGGAAGCAAAGCAATTGAAGCTCTTCCTCGCCGCTCTCGTCTTGTTGGCGACCATGCACACCTGTCCGTACACGTTTCCGGCGATTGCAGGTGACGGTGGCCCTCCAGGAACTGCTCTTCTCCGTCTGCCAGGAGGTGAACCGCATCTTCGGACACTCCCTGAGCAGGTAAGTTCCTCCCGACGAAAACCTTGCCTACAGACGCCCCGCGCGACATGGCGCAGGGTCGGGCATCACACACTTTGGGCAGGAGTGGCCCCGCGCAGAAATTATGCGTGGAGACGGGGACAGCCTCACAACAGTTTATGGCCATTCTAACAGGAAGCGGGCCGGTAACATAGGCTGCTCGTCCGACAGCCAGAATCTGACAGTGCGGTGGAAGCTATGTGCCACATGGGCTGTGTTCCAAATCCTTCCCAAATGGATTGGAGTTACTCCGGTGCGTCGTGTCACGTGACAACACAGATGGAAAAACGCTGGACACGTGTAGGTTTTCGAACGCCAGGGAAGATCAAGTAAATTTTAGGACACAGCCATGGTGTCATGTAATACATAGCTGACAGCTTAAAGGGCCACCACTTTTTTCCGATAATCTAGTTATGGTCCTATAGCTCTATCTATGGGCTTTAAACATCCTAAAAAACCAGGCATTACATTCATGCGTGGCCAATTTCTTTATTAAAGTCGGTTTCAAAGATTGATTACGTCGGAACTATCGCAGACATCAGAGAGCGCCGTCGGACAACAAGAAACCCTTCTACTCATTAGACGCTGCCCTCTGGTGTCTGCGATAATTCCGAGGTAATCAATCTTTGATGCCAATTTTAATAGAAAAATTGGCCACGCATGAATCTAATGTTTGGTTTCTTAGGATGCTTACAGCCGATAGATGAGTTATGACCATATACAGTCAAATCCGTTTATAACAAACAGCAGGAAACGCTACGATCAGTTCGATATAGCAAACACCATTTACAGCGAACTTTTACGATGCGTTCGTTGTAAGGCGAGAGCTTCTGTTTTTTTCTCATCTCTTCACCTCCGCCCTGTAACAACGCGCTAAAAAGTATCTTTTTTTTTTTTTTGCATGTGTGCAGAGTTTGTTTTTTTCGCTATTCTCCACTTCTGAATCGCTTCTCTTCGCTCAATTTTTTTCGCAACTTGAGCTTTTGGAATTTTCTTTCTTTCCTACTCCTTTCTTGGGGGAAGGGACAGGCTAGAAGAGGATTGTCTGCCCGTTTTTGGAAGCCTTCCCGCGGGAAAAAGTTCGATATAGCCAATACATTGTTCGTTATAAAAAGTACTTTTACATGCATTTTTATTTAAATTTTTTATGAGTTCGATATGGACAATAATTCGCTGTATGGGGGTTCGTTCTAAACGGGTTTCACTGTATAGACTATAGCAGAAGGTAGTTTAGCGTCTGTTTAAGAAACTCGAAGTATGGCGAGTCCCGTGCGTCTCATTATCAGCCCGCAGCCAATAGGATTGCGGCATTAGCCGATAAGAATGCCGAAGGTCGAATCGTGAAGCAGGAATATTGAAATCCACGTCCTGCATTTCTTAACCTATCGTCGACTGCGCTCACTGAGAGCTCGGAAAACATGGAGCGTGGTACATTTACGCTTCTTGCCTCGTGATTTGACCTACGGCATTCTTATCGTCTAGTGCACTGATCTCTATAACAATTGCTGGATCGCGCTTCCCTGCTTCGAGCCCATTGCGCGCTTGAGGCCACCGGTCGGCCATCTTACGAGATCCGCTGAAGCGTTGTCAAGGTGGCGGTCACGTGACCTTTGCCTCTGTTTTCACGTGACCTACACACGGGAACCATGGTAACTGTCTAGGCTTGACAGCGCTAGAGCATATCTCGTAAGATGGCCGACGGTGGCCTCATTTTCGGTGCGGGGAAGCGCGATCCAGCAATTGTCATAGAGATCAGCGGTCTAGTGTCACAACCTCATTGGCTGCGTAGCGATAACGACGTGTACGGGAGCCGCCTCGCCCGCGTTTCATAAACTGTCGGTGACCATAGTGCCGTCCACCCGCAAGGAACCTCCGCATGTATGCCATGCCTCCCCCGCCCTCTCCGACAGGGCGGCCCAGGCGGAGGTGAGCCGGTCCGTGCTGGCCGAGCTGGAGCCGACGTATGTGCTGTCGGCCAGGGCGGTGTCCTCGCACAGCCCGGCCTCGCTCTCCCAGAACTGGGCCCTCCAGCTCCTGCTGGACCTCAGCGTGCTCTCCCAGCTTCTCCAGGTGGGCTCTCGCCCTCCCCTCTTTTGTTTGTCGTCCAAGGCTGGTCCACAGAATTGCATTTGACCGTGCTCGAATATTGCTGCGTGCGTGGCCCAGAAGGAATGCTTCTCCGTACTTCTAGAAGATTCGTATTCACTCTTACTTCGAGTGTAATGGATGAGGAGACCAACGCGACCTTGCCGAATCAGTCTCCCGAGTGCTCGATGCTCGAACATTCTAGGAAAAATACTCAAGACACCGAGTGTTGTAGATAGAGAGCCCAGTGTTGCCTTACCGACTCAATTTTGCCAACGCCTTTGACGCTCATTCTTTCTTTTGTTTCTGGCACGAGTTCGCCGATTAAACCTTTGGTTTTAGTTTTGTGCTCGTCGATCCTTTTCTTCCGCGACAATATGTTGTGTTCTCCTGTAACTGCGTACGACGAGTGAACACATTCGCACACTGGTGTCCACCTATCGGGTGGCCCTGGAACCGTTTCGATTTGCATATAACCATGCCAAAGGTGGTTGTTTTTTGTTTTTGCTTTTAGTACTTTCCAGATTGAGTTAACGCGCAACCTATCCATGACCTGCATATGAATCTCGATAACAACATCCAAACCGACGTCATTTTCTTCAATTTTGCTAAAGCATTTTACAACGTTCCTCATCAACGCCTAATGCTCAAACTTTCCCAACTTTACTTAGACCCACAGATACTAACATGGATTGGTAATTTCCAGCAGGATCGCAAACATTCGTAAATGTCAATAACCATTCATCTAACTACGCATCCGTAACCTCTGGAGTCCTCCAGGGCACCGTCTTGGGTCCCTTTTTTTTCTTATTTACATTAATGACCTACCCCCTTCTGTTTCCTGCAACATCCGCATATTTGCCAACGATTGTGTTGTGTATCGTAATATTCCTAATAAGTGACCTGGTATCACTTCAACCTGGTTTGATTTTTGGCAAATGTCATTAAACGTAAGTAAGTGTACATTAGTTTCCTTTCATTGGTGCTCTAATCCACTAACTTAGAACTATTCTATCGATGAGACCATAATTCCATCGGCACTAAGTTATAAATACCTAGGTGTTCATTTCTCTAGTAACCTATCTTGGGCACTAAATGTTAGCAATGTCACCTTTGAGTCTAGCCAATCATTCAGACAACTAAATTGTCACCTCAAATTCGCACCAATAAGTTTAAGACTTGCTGCCTCTAAAACACTAATCCGCCCAAAACTAGAGTGTGCTGCCACTATATGGAACCCATTCCAAAATTACCTCAGTCATCAATTAGAGAAGCAATTCAAAAATCGTGAAGTCAGGTTAATATTTTCTAGCTATTCATATCAAATAAGTGTCACCGGCCTAAAGGAACGTGCTCAACTAGATAACCTATCACTTGCCGAAAATATTTTACACTAACACCCTTTCACAAATTCTATTACAATTTCCAGCCAAATTCACCTTAGTACATCATGCCATCTGCACTAACTCCCTATTGTACCGGTTGTCCACTTAACGTGATGCGCACCAAAACTAAAACAGTGACCTCGTCTACTTAATTTTTCCCACACGCATTAAAAGAATTGAATGACATTCCCCACAGCATCGTTTCCAAATCTCTATCCTCTTCATTTTAAAGAGAAATTGAGCAAACTCTTGGTCACCGCTGCTTCAAAGTTGAAAAAAGGGAAGGAAAAGAAAATGAAAGTGCCTTCACAATGTTTTGTTCTCGATTGATTTCACATGTATACTTTCTTGTCATTTTATTCCTATTGTTCTTGTTTTCTTTACTAATTTTACATATCCGAGTGTTAAAACCTGTAATACCCTCCCTGAGAAAATCTTAAAAACCAACTGAAACAAAAACAAAAAAAAATTATGAGAAACGGTTGTTTGTTATTAGGCCATAGATTTTCCGGTGTTTATTTATGAAGGAAAGATGGCAGGTGTTCTTCTATTGTTTTTTTTTTTTTTAGGTGTTTGTGTATTTTGGTGATCTGGGCAATTATCAGTGAGAAAATCTCTTAGAAAACTAAGCGTTCAAGTCTAAGAGGGGAGGGCTTCTACCAATGCAGTCCTAGCTTGAAGATCTATTTCCAGGAATCTGTGATTGTCGGTTTTAACCAGTTCCGTATTTCTAACGCAGACGGGTGTTTATAGGTGTCTTTCGGTTTTAACCGATTTCGCATTTATGACACCGACAGATGTTGATCGTTTCTTCGGTTAAAACTTGAATGTCCACAGCCTGTAGTCATACCATTGTCAGAATTAATAATAATAATAACTTATTCATACTTTGAGGTCGCGGTGAAAGAATGGTACATAAAATACACGGGGTCTCTATTTGAGCTTAACAGATTTGTTTATAAAAAAGCCGTGAAAGCTGCAGTTATCTGGTTTGTGCAGCAGGTGAATTATATGGCCAGGGGAACGTAAGAAAGAGGGCTAATTGTCGCGATAAGTCGAATGATTAACTAAAGTTTGTTAATAAACTCTTTAATTAGTAAAAATAGACATATGGTTCCAATTACAAACTTGGTAAGCATCATCGAAAAGCAGTAAATCAGTAATTTTTAGAAAGACTTTGAATGCATAGGAAGCGTAGTAGTGCGCTAAATTTACCACTCAAGCAACAATGACGAGACGGAAAAACCACGCAAGTACGTTATTGCACCAGTAGCCTTGCTCCTGCTTTACGAGTGGTCATCTTAGCGCTCTGCAGTGCTTTCCACGTGCTCCATGCCTTTCTAATATTGACTAATATAGTGGTATTTTACGACGCTCAGCAAGTTTTTAATTAATACCACTACCTAGTTTATTTTTAATATTTAAAACATTAGTTAACACATTTTAGCTAATTAGCCGACTGATCGTTGCGATCCGCCCCATACTATGTCCCCTCGGCCGTATAACTCGCCTGCACAAACCGCATTAGCGTAGCTTCCGTTTTGTTTTTCTTTACATTTACGTTAAGCTTAAAAAGAAACACCCTGTATATGCAAACACGAAGCATTCCGGGGCTCCCGATAGATGGCGCCGGTGCCTTATCTCGCTCGTAAGCCGTCCGCAAGCAGACGTAGCGCAGTCGATCGGCGAACAAGCCTTCAGAAGGAGTTGAGTCGTTACACATGCACGTCGTCTCTTCCTGCAGGGCGACGTCGGCGCGACCTGGAGTGCCCTCGAGTCATATGTGGACCCCTTCGATTTGGATGTGGTGGTCCCCCACCTAGAAAAGCACGCCGCGCTGGCGGCACAGCAGGCCTCGGTAAGCGGTGGGGGCTTCCCCGCCTTGCTTGTCGTCTACGAGCAAGGCAGGAAAATTTCAGCGGTAAAATGGGGCCCGTTCTTGGTAACTGGAGCAGGGTCGGCACCAGAATTTTCATAATCAGGGGGTGGGGGGGGCATGTCTTTTTGAGTTAATGGTTATCATAAGGCTAACGGAAAGATAATAAAGAATGAGGAACAATTGCTGGATCAGACTAGGTATGGGCATTGTTTAAAGCTCAGTTTATTCAATCTTTTTATACGTATTTACAGCAAAGTTTTCATGCAATTTCACTTTTCAGATATTCACCTATATAGGGTGTCCCAAGTCACCAGGCTCTAAAATTTAAAATGGACCGTAAAATTCGACGCCTGCACATAGCACTCTAACTTTTCGTCAAAGGTGTATTTCACAGATCGGTTTTTTTCTTTGTAAAACTACAAACGGTAGCTCCACTTTTGTAAAAAATAGAGCCAAGAAACTTGCCAGGGTCAACGGCGGGCGGTGGCACAGACGACCAAGTCGAATGGGCAGATGCGCGGTATTCTACGGTGGTGTCCCCTATTTAAGCCTCTCACTGTGTTGTGGCGGGCATCGCCCTTTCGCCGTCTCGCAGCTCCTGCTGGGTCTGTGCCTGTCACCCCAGCGGTTCATTTGCGAGCGACCGCCGCCGCCCCGGTCGACGGGGGCCATACTGGGACACAACGTGCTCCCACTCCACTCAGTGGCCGGCCGCTTCCCGCTGCTCCCGACGCTCTCCCGCTTCCTGGAGCAGCCGGACTCGCGATCCGCGGGCTCCCCGACCAGCCGCCCAAGGTCAGTCACCTTCTGCACTCCCCGCAGCGGTCTGTACGTTTGTGCTGACGGAGTTCAAATCTATGTTCACCAGCGAAAGAGTATTTTTGGGACTGTAGTTCGGAGCAGTCGCGCAGTCGCCCTCCCAGAACCCTCCCCGACCGTTCTGCCGATCGGGAAGGTAGAACTTACCGGCGACCGGGACGTTTGACGGCCTGAGATTTTGGGCAAGGAAGCAAAAGACATTCAAGGTGGAGGGGACGGGACAAAGAAGACAGAGGCTGCTCCGGTTTCGGGTTACGCTGAACGTTGTGGTAAACCTACACCAGATTGCCTTCACCCTCGCTGATTTGTTGTTTTCTTTTGTCTTTTCTTTTTGTTTTCTTTTTTACTATTGACTTGCAGCCATGGTTGGGGATTTTTAACCCGTATGTCCTTGGTGATTTCGAGAAATGGGCATCTCGTCCCAGCGAGTTGTCAAATTTCTGGGAATGTGCGTTTCAGTGGACGCATTCACAGCCCTCTCAAAAAGATTCTGTTCATAGCGAAAAATGGCGCGGGTTGGACGAGGACAAAGAAGAGAGATACACTGGACAAGCGCTGACTAGAAACTGAAATCTTGTTAGAACAGAAACACGAAATTGACGCTGACACCCTCGCAGGCACTGGCACGACGTGATCTTGAAGCTCTTCTTCTTCACCGCATGTGCTAACAAGTGTTTGAAGATCCTGCTAGTGCCTGTGCCTGCGCGATGAGCGTCAGTTTCGTGTTTCTGTTCTGACAAGATTTCAGTTGCTAGTCAGTGCTTCTCCAGTGTATCTCTTCTCTGTCCTCGTCCCAGCTGCACTGTTTTGCACTGTGATTGCCTACCAACTCGCCCAACTGTCCATTCTAAGAGATTTTGTGTTTTTTAATGCCAACTGAATGTTGGAAAGTGAACGGCATTCATTCTAGGTCTTTAACCGACACTGAGTGTATTACGCCAGGTAGAACCGGCCACTAAAGCTCAACTGCTAGGAAACGTTAAGTTCGCTACACTCAGGCTGCTGATGGTAGGAATCTATCTTCCTAAGAAGCAGTATCCAAACCTAGGTGAAGATATACGATATACTGTTGTATCATTAACTATATTTGATTCATAGTTATAGCTTGTTTTACTTTGGTGCTAGTGAGTCCAAGGATTCACAGTCCGAGCATGCTCCGTGAGGGACGCTTGCACTGCACGAGTGTGTGTGCTTGGGGAGGGACACTGAAAGCCTGGGGCTCCACTCTGTACCTTCTGCCTACGCTCGCACTTAAAGCAAAGGAGTATGGTCTTATTTAGTGCCAATCCCACTTGAGGTCTCTGCTCCCAAGTCGAGGCATCATCAGTGCTACATGGTGGACGCATTGTTACGTTGGTGAAATGCGATCCTTGCTTAGATCTTTGCATTACATGGATGACTTGCGTTTCCCTTGAAGTTCGAAAGCTCTCACCTTCTCTCAGTGACTATGTGGGCAGCAGGTAGTTACCGAAGGCCCTGACCTCTCAGTGACTGCCTGACCCTTTGCCCAATGTCTTGCAGTCCTCTTCTGGGCCAGACCTGAGCAAGATGGCACCCTCCCTGACTGCGAGCCAATCTACTCCCGTGCTGAACGCTTCTCCCTCCTTTTACGAGAAAATGGCCACCACCATGCGGTCAAGCTGGTTTGGGGCTCAGTGAAGGCCGGGAGTACAAAGGACGTCTGCTTGTACCTCTCGCTCATCTCGGGGTTCAGGAGGGCGCAGAAGTCTGACAGGACAGACGGTCCCATGGATGTAGGGGGTGTGCACAAATTGGACCAGAGCGCGACAGTTTTTCAGCACTAACATTTGTGGTGCTGGTGGTACTGAGAGATAGAGGGACACAACAGCGGAAAAGGAAAGCAAACAGCCTGTTAGGTGTGTTTGTTTTGCAGCGACACATTGAACTTGTTTGAGCACCTGACAACTTTAGTTGTTTCTTTTATACAATGCACAACACCGGTGTTTAGTTTTCGAAAATATTGAGGGGAAAAGACAAAGAATGAGCCTTGCAAGTTGTTATCTGCTCCTTCTTTGTGTTTATTAAAGACTTTTCAACAATTTGGGCCCACCAGTATTGTCAATTTCTGTTTTATGCTCTGCCTTTCTGAGGCAGCCAATATGCACTATGCAGACTCAGGATGTCTTCGCAACTAATGGCCTGTCTGGGTGAGGATTTTCTTCTCTTCTGGTACCAAGTGGAACCTGGCCTTTGTCTCTAGGCTAAGGTCTGTTCTGAGTTCCACAAGCCTACAACAATGCCTTTGATGTCATCACGGATAGCCAGTCTCTGTTACTTACTCTCTGTGCCTAGGTGGTGTGGACTTATCATTGTTGAGACGGAACCAAACTCTTCCACAACCACAAAAGTCTGGTGTTTTCCTAAAGGCTGGTTCACACATGCATCTCGGCATCCAGATAATGCAAAGTAAGCACTAATGTCAGTGTTGACTCAGCACAGAGTTAGGACTTCATACTTCATTGTTTGTGTAAGCAACAAAAGATGGGTCGGTTGCATTGAAGCACTGTGGGGTCAGTGCAGCTAACTAAAAGGCAACTCCAGTCAATATTTTGTAATTCGTGATTACGACTCTTTTTAGGTAAAACACTGTCCCTGAATTACTTTCTTTTTTTTTTTTGTAGCGTTAGCTACACTTGCCGAGGTAGAGCAGTTTCGCGTGGCTCTCATAATGAGCCGTACTCGCGCTGCTGCGCGAGGAGCAGTGACGTCGCACGGCGCACAGCTGGCGGGGCGGAGCCGCCGTCGCCGCGGACTCCGCCTCCACCGCGCGCGCCTCGCCGGTCTGCGCAAGCGCGAGGAGCAGTGACGTCACACGGCGCACAGCTGGCGTGCCAGAGCCGCCTCCGCCGCGGGCTCCACCGCCACCGCGCGCGCCTCGCCGGTCTTCGCATTCCAGAGGAATGACGTCATAGCCGCGGCAGACGCACCGGCGCCGCCGCGTGCCCAGCCATGTGCCTCCGTTGCGCAGTAGCCAAGTCTGACGCTGCACCGGAGCTGCTTGATAGCGCCTCTCATTTTGTGCGCATAAGCTCACGCTACGTATATCCTGGCATAGCCGAGCTAAGCCACCGCAATTTTTTTTTTAATTGTGTGTAGTTTTCTAAATATTACAGCTCAAAGTTTGGTTCCGGGCGTGTACGGCAAAACCAAAACTATCTGTGCTCCTCGACTAAAAGCTAACCTGCTTGCCGCCCCTCTAAAGAGCGGTCTTTCTCTTTAAATACGGTTTTAGCGGAGTACTCGGCTTCACTTTGACGTACTACTTCGGCTGTGATCATATTTCGTGCCACTGAAGCGATACTAGACATTTATTTATTTAACTTTGGGGGTTGATGATGATGATGACGACGCGACCGACGCGACTTTGCAACCCCAGTGTCAAGAACGTGCCGCGTCGCGCTTTAGCGGCTTTGTAGGGGGCGTACTGCGGTCTCTAGTCTCCAGGCAACGCTACCTCGTTGGGGCAACGCCAGCCGAGGAACAGCGATCGATAATTCCCGGGGTTCCCCGGCCATCTTCGGGGAGCGCTCCGGCACGCGATTGTCGATTGCGAGCGCGGCGAGAAGTTTCGCTCAGTCGTCTGCGTCCACTGCGTCCGGCCGGTCGCTCGCACGCTCGCACCATGCTCGCACCTGCCAAGAAACGGAACGGAGTAGCTATCATCATCATCACCACCGCATTCCCCGCGCTTTAGCTTCGCCACGCGGCGCGCCTATGTTACGGAGAAGAGTGCTTGCGGGGCAGGGCACCTTCTGTGATGCATTGATAGATTGATAAACCAAAAACAGGTCAAGATTTCTCGAAAATATTATATAATTATTATAGTCGGTGACAACTTAAGAAGGTAGGACGACGGAAAAGAAGGAGAAAATGGACGCAACGCTGGCGAGGGATGGAGAAAACCCCTCCCGTCGCCAGCGTTGCTTACTAAAAGGTGACTTTTTTTATTTTTTCTTTTTTTTTTCTTGGGAAAGGCACGTTTTAGTCGAATTCTGCGTAAAAGGGGCACTGAAACGCCCCTTCCGCGTTTCGACTCTCCTCTGCACCAGGCGCGGCGCCACGGGTCGTCCTGGTCAATATTGTGAAACTCTTCCGTGCAAAAGTGCGACACGGAGCTGAGTTGTGTGTGGTGGATGTCACTATGTTTAATTAACTTGATCCGGCATTTCGGGGCTGTACGTTTGCCTTTCTGATCATAGATGCCCATCGTATGTCTAAGTACAACGTGTTCCACCTAAAAAATAAATAAAAAAGCAGTTTTTTTTCTTTTTTTTTAATGCACAAATAAACGACGTATTATTGAATGATCATTTTCTGCCCAAATGTAGTGCTAGCGGCCCAAAACAGTTGTTAAAATTTCAAAATTAACCTTTATCTTTTTCTTTTTTTTAATGGATTAACGGGGGCTTATTTTCGGTAACTGGCGCCATTGAGCTCCATGTATTCGGGGATTTTATCGGCCGCCATGATTCTATTTAAATTTTCAGAATATCACTTATAACTTCTGAATGAGAATAACTTAAATGAAACGTCCTTTTAGGGAATCCTAACGTACTTGTTTTTGCTTTCTATGGGCAACTGCCACAGTAAGGTTGTATTCTTTCTTGTTTTTATTGGGCAGACTTTCATTTATGCTGATTAATCGGCTGTTATTGTGACTCTAGCTTTGGGTCCAGCTTTGAGACCCATTAAGGAGGCGCCTAGCACTCAGTTATACACACCCCTTCTACTCCACCCCTCCCCCCTTTTTTTACCCTGCAGTCCCTCCTTAAAATTTTACCCCCCCCCCCCCCTCCCCTCCCCTTATTTTCCCCGAAGTTCTGGATGAGCCCCTGATTCTTCGCGTTCGGGGTAAATAAGTGGTTAATTATCGTAATAATTTTGTTTCTAGTCGGTAAAGGTAGAGTGTCAGTTAGGAACCTGCAGGACATAATCGGTAACTACCGATAGTGGATCGCTTCTGAAAGATGTCAGGCACGGGCAGTATCCAAGTAAAACACCGGACACGCTCCTTGAGGTTTCGGTTTGCCGTCGGCGCCATCTTTTTTGCGCGCTAGCGGTCCTGCGCCCTCTGCGCCCAACGGCCAAAGCGGTAACTAGCGTCTGCCGACCGGTGTTGCAGCGAGTTCCTCCCCTTCTCCTTTCCCATCAGCCACCCCGAAACAAACAAACAGCATGGTAGGAAAGAAAAATGTGGCGCGAGCCAACGATATGAAATATAATGCGCTTTGTTGGTCGAATGACCACGACGTTCCAAGCATAAACCGTGATTTCCTAGTTCATTTTACTACCGTTATCTTTATTCCGCAGTGTCACGCCTTGCCTCATTTTTTTCCGTACATCCAGTGCTTTGCATTTTTCCACGAGGTACACGTTTTCGCCGCTATGGCCACGCGGCGCAGGGCTGTTGGTGCAAATGCGCTTCGTACCTGGGAGTTTCTTCACGACGTGAAAAAACCGAGTAAGCTTTTCGACTAGGTTCAGCAAATTTCTAATTGGGACACCTTCTTTGTAATGAAAAAATGGTAATTACGTAGATCTAAGTGGAGAGATGACTGTCCGAAACGTACCTCACTAAATAGATGACAGTGAGTGTGCACCCGAGCTGATGATAATTAATCATAATGTAACACCTAAAAGTGTGGTGCAAAAAAAACAAAAAAAATTTTCAAGTCGAAAAAGAAAAAACTGTAGCAGAACGTCTTAAAAAGTTTAGATGTTTTTCTACTGCTGTGTGTTTCTTCGACGTAAAAGTTTCTTCATTTTTCCGCACCACAGTCTTAGGTGTTGTATTATGATTACTCACTAAATAGGCCCTTTTTGCCAGTGACTACCTTCCTCCTTGCAATGCGTACTTCTCACAAAGAACGTTTAGGCCGGCATACCGTAGAACGTCCAACGCGTACTTCCAGAGTATGACCCGCCGTTATTGGTGTTAGCATTATTTTCAATAACATATTGGGCAGCTTTCTCTGTACATTTTTCGGATGAGATAATATGCCAATCTTTCTAAAGCTATAAAAAAAAAAGTTGCAACGTCTACTAAAAGAATGAAAATTTCATCTATAAAAAAAATTGCAACGTTTAATTAAAAAAAGAAAAAAAAAGATTACTCGTTTTGTTACTGCGGTTGACACCACAGTTTTATCAACTGTCACGCGCTTGTGTGATCTAAGAACGTAATGTTAATATATCAAAACCTATAGTTTCACTCCGCCATAAGAACCACATTTATATTTCATGTTTGCTGGCTCAACTAAATGTAATATTTCTTTTTCTTTCTTTTTTTGTGTTCGTGTGTGTGAATTGTTAAGAATTGCAAAAATATTCTCGACATTCGTATTCGAGACTACACGATGTTCAGTGTCGTGCGTAACAAACACGACCAGTCGAGATAAGTGATTTTTCTTGAAAGCTATTTTGACTGCTTCTGAAACATTGACTAAAATATCTCTGCCGAAAAAAACAGTCTTTCTAGAACTGGGACGGGGAACAGGTTCACGAATTTCTATAAAAGCGTCATTCCTACTCAGCACAAACGATTAACCTATAAACCATGTTTTTAGACATGATTCTGTGTGCATGGCATCATATAGTTAATTCGCAGGCACAAGATTCTCCGACCCGCCGCGATGCATTCAAGACGGCGGTCCGTTGTATCAGCCTGGTCCCCGTTGACGGGCTTCGACAGCTGTTCACCGTACGTGCATTGTGATGGGCGTAAAGCGATGTACCTGCGGCATATATTGTTTATCCCATCTGAAGCTCCAGAGCACAAGCAGCCAGCCGGACACGTCTGCCAGCGTACGTCATGACGCAATCTCTTTCTTAGGTGCAAGTACGGGCAACTTTTTGTGTGTGACTCAAAGGACTGAGATGTAACAATCTTCAATGCCAGGGTCGGCTTGCTATAGGAAAAGAGTTTTATAGCTGAGGTCTTGCGGAAAGAATGCACTGCGAAAGTAGTGCAGGAGTGGAGTATCACGTGGCTTGGCAGGCTTTCCTCACACAGTCCGCGGTGGAAATTTTGCCGGATGACAGGGCTATACGGCTATGATGCCACAGTACCTTCAGGGCCAGGATATGGCTTGCTTAAAATAGTCTTTGGTGAGGTTGTACGACAGAAAGAGCTGCCATCGGCGCACGAGCGGAGTGGCACGTGAAGTCGAGTCTCAAGCACTCACGCGCACCAGGCTTGGCAGCAAGGGGGGGGTCGGCGCCCCCCCTTTTCCCCTAGTGACGCCACTCCTTGGCAGGAAAATTTCTTTCACGCAGTCTTAGCCAAGACGCTCTTTCTAGAGCATGTCCTATGTCTTTTGGGATACTGGACGCCAGCCACGTATCCAGGGGGCGGGGGCCGGGCCCCTCCTGAAATGTTTCAATTTGCTGGGGCCTCCTCTCCCCCCCCCCCCCCGAATCAAAATCCTGGCTACGTGCCTGCTGGACGCCATATTCGACGGTGCTGTTTTTAGAGCGCATGCTCAGAATGAGCTCACAGCTTAGGTTGCTAAGACCGACAATCTTGATGGTGTGGAATGCACGTTATCAAAGAACTGCGAAGCTCGCCATTCAGTACACGCTCGGCAGTCGCGCACACAGCTATGGCCGCCAGTGAATACTCACTCCCTATGGGGAGCTTCCTGGCAGAGAACGTTAGAGTGCCTTCATACACACGCGCGCTTTTGGTAGGCACCCTAGAGAACGTTCACCAGATTCCTTTCACACCGTCAAGACGGTCGTTCATGGCAGACCGAATAAGTTTCTCTACCAACATCTCGTGCTAATGACGCTCGTGCATCTTGTTTGAGCACCCATAAAAGCAGTGCACGCGCACTCTTAACTTGTGAAATGCCACAGAAAGTTCCCAAATATATCGTGCAAAAGAATGGTGTCTGATCTACATCCAACAGAACAGCGGAAATGCGACTGCGGTACTACTGCGTTTGCTTGACGTCAACCACAACTCTGGGAAGTAGTAAGCGCACGTGAATGCCCGTCGTACTCGAGCATGGCGCGGACGACCGCGTGGACGAGCCCAGCTGCAAGCGATTGCCAAGGCGCGTGGCAAGACACCGTCGGACCAACGTTGGGAGAGCTGCACTCTCGGAAGGGCAAGAGCCTTTGTTT
This sequence comes from Ixodes ricinus, assembly GCA_037355805.1. Classification (NCBI taxonomy): domain Eukaryota; kingdom Metazoa; phylum Arthropoda; class Arachnida; order Ixodida; family Ixodidae; genus Ixodes; species Ixodes ricinus. The sequence continues at coordinate 85,236 of JAZHYW010046138.1, read as the reverse complement.
CGGCAGGGGGGACGGTCGGCGGCCAGTCGAAGGACCGGCGTGCCGCGGCAGGTTTTTTGTTGCTCTTGCCGCTGCGCGGACACGCCGCAAGTTCAGGCGCCTCTCGGCGAGCGCGAAGTGGCGAAGAGAAGACTCCTCAGCGGTGCGGGAGGCGAGGAACAACAAGATGGGCCTGCTGCATTCTTGCAAGGGCGATTCCTCGCAGCGCCGGTCAGTCAGCGAACCTGATGGCCAACCCAGCGCCAGCAGACGGGGGAAAGTGCCCCGCGCGAGCAGACGACGCGCCGCGGCGGCCGTCCCGGCATGCAGCTCCCCGGCTTCCCCCTTCTCTTCCTTCCTTCCGTGGACGCTGCTGCACAAAGCAACACAAGCTTTTCGCCTCGCCGCTCGCCTCACTCTTGTTCTCCGCTCTCGCGCGCGCGGGGATCAAACAAGGTCCGGTGTGTCTTATCGCCGGTTATCTGCTGGATTAGCCGTTACCGACACGTCTGTTATTTAGGATTGTTTCGCCTGTCGGGTCTGCCGGCTATCCGCTTTCTGTCGTCCGCACAACACGCGAGCGTTTTCCTCAATCGCTTTGTTCACTTGCGCGCTCGTTTGTCAGCTGGACAGCGCGGTGCGCGCATGCGAAGCCAGAATACACGGCTTCACGTAACTTCATCAAACCATAAAAAAATAAAACGAATTTGGTGGTACGAAGTGTGTGCTGCAGCACTGCCGCAAGGACAGCAGATGAGACATCAACGCAAGCTGCATGTGTGTGGAGAGCAAATTGTCTGCTTCTTCGCAGGGTTCGCGATGATGTAAGAGCGCCGAGCTCTTATTGGTTGATTGAAAAAAAAAATAGTGGGTAGACGTCAAGGCATCTAGCATTTAGGTATACCCGCTATCCTTTCGAGCTAAGCCAATCAGAGCTCGGCGTCGTTCTGACGTCACCGCGACTCGTGCACATGAAGCAGACAACTTTCTCTCCGCAGGAAAATCTCACGCATCGACTTCGAGCACCACTGGACCTCGACGCCGAGGGTGACCATCGGCGACGTTCACTCGTTGCTTCTGTGTTCGGGTGGAGGAGGGACGTTGACAGTCAGATACCTGCTTCTTCGAACGTTCTCTCTTGTTACCAACTGTGCCCCGCTGCGTCGTCACACATCAGTCAGCAGGAACACAATGGAACGAGCGTCCGAAATCGCAGCTGCACTGGCTGCACCTCCGGCGGCGACTCCTTCGAGTTCTGAGCGCGCCGGGGGCTCTGGGGTTTCCGTTGGCCTCACTCATGGCGCTTCTTTGTCGTTATAAATTCTAAAGCGCCAGACCCGAGTATCAGGGCAATCTAGGAATTTTCGGCCACTTGTACGACACGCGAACGTTTTTCCCGTATTTTTAACGCAAACATCGTTGCCTTCTTTGTCGTTGCATTGCGCGCCTCTTTGTTCCCCCGGGAGCGTCCCACGTGTCTCTTTACACCTCGAGTGGCCGCAACGAACAGCGTCAGCATAACAATAACAGCAAACGCGGGCGTTCTTCTTTTTGCCTTCCTTTTCCGCGCGTACGGCTCAAAACTACCTGTGCGAAGAGGCAGGGAGCGCTCTTGTAGCAATCAAAAGGAGACGAAGAAAGACCGCATGTTTGAGTCCCACGTGTCGGCTCGCCTTAGTGCTAGCTCAAAACGATAATACAACGAGCGGCTCGTCTCCTAATTCCCGCCATGTCCCTCATTGGTTCCTCCTTTGTCTATCTGGGTGCGTGAGCCGGCCGTGGCCGAGCCTCCGCCAAGCCCGGTCCGAATGCCGGCAAAAAACATATCTGCAGCGAACGCTGTAACAATGAACAGAAGACGTTGCTGCTTGCAGCTTTCTTTCTCTTTTTTTTTTTTTAGGACGGTGGTAGCAGGGCCGGCTTAGAACCGGGGTTGGGCGGCCACAAAGAAACGCACAGAAAGGGAGGAGGGTCACACCAAGTGCGTGTGCGTGGGTCCCCCCTTCATCGACCTTTGTCGCTCCCAGTCCCCATTCAGGAAGGACTCCGGTCATCTGGCCACGTTGTGGCGGCGGCGACGGTGGCACGGCGACGGACTACCAACCCCCGAAAATGGGTCCCCGTCGGCCTCATTCCGAGAAATTCCGGCCCGAGAAAGCGCCCCACCGAGACGGGAAAGCAAGGTCCCCCTCCCAGCGAAGAGAAGCTTGCTGTCGGCTTGCTACGGGCCCTCCTCTCTTCCGTCCCGTGCACTTGCCCCAAAATGCAGCCCCCTTCTTTTTTCAACCTGCATCCGGCTCCTGCCGAGCCCCGCCGCCGTGCGTGAGGGGGCAGCATGCCGCACGCCGAGGAAAGTAAGCACACGCACGAAAGGCGGGAAAAAGCAAACAGACGCGCTTCTTCTCCTTCGCGCCGCTTCAACGTCGTCTGCTGTTGCCGCTGGGGAGTGTACGGCTAGTGTGCGGAGAGGGACCTTTCATTTTTTTGTCGACGGTTGCTTCGCTTTTGCGGACGAACCAGTCTTCTTGCGCCGAGGGCTGCCCGTCTGCGTTCAATAGACCATGTTCGGGAGAGAGGAGGGCATAAAGCAGGCCCCCACCAAGCCACCACCACCGCCGAGCGGCAGGCAGCCCAACAACTGGAAGAACCACGACGAACCGCAGCCTAGATTTCAGAGAGGGACCACCTCAAACCATGGAGAGCGTCTGCAATTCAATGGCGATGCCTCCTGCGCAGATTGGTTGCGCATGCGCGGCGTTGTCATGGGTCGAGGAGGAAAGGCACAGAATCTTGCAGACGACCAATGTCATCTCGCAGCTCGCATTGCAAACACGGCCCGTAAGCCACGTGACCCATGTTGTGCATTTGGAAACACTCTGCAATCTGGGCACTCCAGGGCCGCAGCAGGCGACGCGGGCTCTGGCTGCCGTTCGTGCGGCAGACGACGGCTCTCGTGAAATGTGCGCCGGCCTTCCAGAGAAAAATCTGTCAGGGACCCGCGTTTATTGTCTTCCCCTAACTACATATTTATCCTCCATTCACCCCTCTCGTACACTGGAGGCTCGAAGCCGTTCGCACCAGCAATCCAGGGCTCGAAAAGCGGCACGGGAATTTGGTCCGATTGAGAGTTCTGTGGCTCGTACGGGATTCGAGCAGACGGCTTTCAGTCTGAGAGAAAGAGGGACGTAGCATGAAAAAAAAAAAACAAAAAAAAACTTTTTTTTAAAGTTTTAGCAGGTTTGTTAAAAAAAACAAAAAAAGCCGGGCAAGCTACACCTATGCGGTTTGTCCAGGTGAGTTGTACGGTCAGAAGGACATAGTATATAGGGCTAATCGAAACGATCAGACGGCTATTTAAGTAACGTTTGTTTATTAACTTTTTAATTAGTGAAAATGGGCATATGGTTCTAATTCGAGACTTGCTGAGCGTCACCGAAAACCCCTAAATCAGTAACTTTTAGAAAGAATTTGAGCGCGTGAGAAGCGCAGTAGTGCGCTAAAGTTACCACTCGTGGAGCAGAAGCAAGGCTACCGGTGCGACAACGCGCCCTCGCGATTTTTCCTTCGCTTATCATTGTCCCCCAGCCTTGTGCCTGCAGCACGAGTAGCGCCTCTAGCGCGCTACTACGCTTCCCACGCGCTCAAAGTATTCCTAAAAACGAACTTACTTTAGCGGTTTTCCACTACGCTCAGCAAGTTTATAATTGGAACCATGTGTCTATTCTCACAAACTAAAAGATTAATGATCACATTTTAGTTAATTATACGACTTATCGTGACGAGTTCGCCCTCTATATTAGAGAAGTTTTAGTAGATCGTCCCGATGGCTCCGATAACGATACCGGATACTCTGTCGCGGACTTTGCCGTGACTATCGCGCGTAACCGCATCGTTATTGCTAGGTAACCGAACGATCTACTAAAATCTCTATAATCGTGTCCCCTTAAGTCGTGTAACTCACCTTCACGAACCGCATTAATACAAATTTCTACTTTTTTTTTTACAAATTTTTTAAGTTTAAAAAGAAACACTCCGTATATCTACTTTTAGCATGCCCCTACAGGGATCTATTAACATATGCCCGCAAAAAGCCGGACTATCTTTTTTTTTTTTTACTATGGGGGGGGGGGGGGTGGTACGTTACTCTAAGCCGGTGGTGGAAAAAGAGAAAAAAAACAGACGAGGGATTATCTGTTTGCGAGGGATAATCCGGTTAATCTGACAAACTGAGGTGGAACAGGACAGGCGCTACTCTCAGACGACGACAGTTGCGTTGGACTGCGTTGCGTCGAGAAACGAAAGCGAGTGACCGGCACATATGTGCTTCGTATGAAGCGTGGAATCCCATAGCTTGGCACGTAAATAAGCAGGGATGTCCGGTCTCTCGCAGCCGCAACGCAGTCAAACACGCTCAAGCGCTCTCCAACGCCACTGCTCCGTTCACTCTGAGACTAGAAGCTCCGCCCTCAGGGCGAGCTTTGCTTGCACCTTCGCTATACAGCGCGCGTTCAAGTCGTGACACTGTTCAGGGCCGCCGCGCGCAGCAACCAAAGCACTGCGGCGGAAATGAAGCGAGCTCACGCTGACGGCGGAGCTTCTGTTTACAAAAATCGCAGTCCACACGTCACACGTGCCAAATCACAGTCCAACCAGCGCTCGCGCGAAGTGCCCGCGCATAACACACAAACACAGCAATGAACGCGCCCTCAAACGCTTTTATGGAAAGTTTTTTATTTTCTTCTATTTCTTGCCGTGCCCGTTTACGTCCATTGTGAAGAGGCTAGGGCTCCACTGAGTTTCCGCATGGCAGGCTTCTCCCCAGCTGGCAGACAAGACAGGAAAATGGCGATTGTGAAATGTCGTCCGGGTGCCAGAGCGTCTTCTGGCTCGTTTGGCACGTCATCGTTTGACCTAACAGACTTCTTGTCCCGAGCAAAGTTCCTCCCATTCCCTATCAACACTAAAGTCACTTTGTGACACTTTGGCGTCTGGTGGGTTTTAAGCGTGCACGCGCAACCAAAGCATGGCGATAGGCGACGAACACGTGCAGGAGGCCGCGCCGGGCATCGGAAAGAGATGCCCTGCCGGTCTCATCCTGACAGTAACTGTCAGGATGAGTCAGGATGTAGTTCTAAAGTTAACCGCTTGGGGCGCCACGGTCTGATCTCCTCCTCAATAGCTAGAGCGACATCTTTCTTGTTGTTCCAGGAATGTTCATTAAGTTATAACATGTATCAGTGATATTAGCGGCGAGATGTTTTGGTGGCGCCCTCCTTTGGTTCCCCCTTGTGACGTCATTACCTTGCGAACAACAAGTTCGATGGTGTTTGTAAATAGCATGGTGGAAGCTTCAAATCATTGCGCTCTCAAAGAAACACTGCCAACACCGTCAAATTCTAAAGTTCTTCATTCCTCTTATTCCGTCGATGATAAATCCCTTCCAACGTCATAGTCAGCGTTCGGCCAATCGTGGAAGGTCCGACCACAGCGACGCTTTCGGTCGCGCACGGGGCTTATTGCCACTTGCTTCCCAAGCGAGCGCGTGGCCGAATGGTTACCGCGCTCGGCTCTCGCGCGGAGACTCCGGGTCTCGATTCCAGGAACTGACTCCTCTTTTGTTCATTAATGCGAAAGCATTAACTGTCTCATGGAGCGAGCTGACGTCATAAGTTTGAAGGGCGAAAATGGCTCCTAGTTTCCGCGATCCCAATAGGAGCGATTCGCCTTCGGTTCCATTGGGTGGCGCGCGTCGACGGGGCTCCCATTGGCCGCATGCGCCATGGCCTCCGAGATCCCGAAGCGCGCGCGCGCTAGTACGCAGCAGACAACAAAGGGAGCGGACGAGCGGCTTGCATGCTTTCGCATTCACAACTCATGAAAAATGCTTAGGCGTACCTCGAACCTTTTTTTTTCTTTCTTTATGTGTGTGTGTGTGCGTGTGTTTTGATTGTGAGCGTTTAAAATATGGTTAGTTTTTCCCGTTCTTCGGGCGGAATACACAGGAAGCAAGAAGCACGCAGGCACGTGCAGACAGCAAAGCGCCGAGTCCATGGTGTCTTCCCGGCTGAAGCTCGCGCGCGCGAACATAAGAACGTCTCAACACTGTCCAGCCTTAGGAATATTAAAAACGCCTCAACTCTGTCCCGCCTAGGTGTGAAACGCCGCGGAGCGCGAAGTTCCCAAACACTTCAACGAAAAAGCGAGTGGCGGCCTACGCCGCCACCACCGCCCCCCCCCCCCTCTCTCTCTCTCTCTCTCTTCCTCAGCTCGTAAAAAGGAAAGATTCCACACTTTTCTCCGTATTTGTTTTTCTCTGGAGGATGGGAGAGGGCAGGAAGACGTGAAATTCGAGCGAAGAAAAAAAAAAGGAAAAACAAAGCAAAGAGCACGGCGACCTAGAATCTGGCGGCAGTGGTGGTTGGTCCCCTGCACCAGTGCGTGGTCTGGCGTGTCTGTCTGTGTGTGTGTGGGAGGGGTGAGAGGGCGCACATATGACTGCCAATTACCATGGACGGACACATGGACCGCTCGGTGTGGAATCATGTTGTCATGCATGGGGTATCGAGCACACAAGTGCGACACAGTGTATGGAACGCTGCGCAGGAGTTCCAGTGACGGCAGAACGACACCGAGCTCTGATTGGCTTTGATTGAAAGGATAGTGGGTAAACCTGAATGCTAGATGTCTTAGGTCTACCCACTATTTTTTTTTTTTTTCAGTCTGCCAATAAGAATTTGGCGTTTCGACATCACGAAAGCCCTGTGCATGAAACAGACGAACTTGTGCTTCGCGTTGTTTTTCATTAAAAGGTTTAAAAAAGCACGAACAAAACGAGGACAAAGAAGACACGTGTTCGACAACAGAACGTGTGAACCAACTAGCCCAAACCCAAGTTTTAATACTGCTTTTCGTTTTCGCCAGGGTTTGTCTGTCACTCTGAAGCTTCCGGTAGGTTCCATTTCAAGCAATATGCTCGATACCGCTTATCACTGTTCGTGCCTTTTATTGGGGTGGCTATAAAAGGAGATAGCGCGGGAATATGGGGAAAGGAGATCAGGAAAGGGGGAAAAAAGGTATCTGTGCAAGTGTTAGTGGTGACGAGGGGATACCTCGGAATTCGAAGTAAAACTAAACGAACTGGACACATGAAAAGCAAAACAAAAGATGAAAGTATTTGGTTTCGTTGTGTTCGCTTGTGATAATGACAATAATATTATATATATATATATATTCTTTTATTGGCTCAGGACAGCCGCGGCACCGCAGAAAGGCAAGAGGCCGTAGCATGGAGGCTCGCGATGATCTGTCTGTTCCTCGCACCTTGAAAGTTCCAAGCGGCAATATGCGAGAAAAAACAACACATATCAAAAGGAGTCTCTACCCTCCCGTGACGTCGGCAAGTATGGACCTCATAAAAAGGTGTCTCTTCCATTGACTATGTCCGCCTAGCAGACGGCAGCCCCCGGCTGGTTCTGTTATCGCAGGAGTCGGCCGCCGTAGCAGATGCGAGAAAGGAGGACCGCTCAAAGTCACGTGTGCCGGTGCGAGACTTGAAACAAAAAGTGAGAAGAGAGCACCGCCTGCCCTTCTCCCCGAAATAACCTTGAGGGGGACACGGGCATCTCGTTCGCGGAGAGGTGCCGTGCTTCCGGCGAGACAAAGAAGCCCGAGAACCCTCCGGAAACGTCGTTCATCACACTCGCAGACGACCGGCCGACCAACCACGCCTTCCGCCGCTTCCGCCGGGGGAGTTGCTACAGACGGGCGCGAGTAGCGACAACTCGCCGTCGTCTGTCGGAGCGGACCAAACATGGCGATAAACGATGATTCAAACACTTTCATTGGGTGTGTGAACCTTAAAGAAATAATCTGATTGGTTGAGTGATAGCACGTGATACAAACTCAAAGCGAATAGCAAAAGTATGGCGCATGCGCCAAGAGCCGGTTCGATTGGAGCGCCCTCGCGCAGTAGGCTGCCTGTGTGACGTCACGCGCAGCCGCCGCGGAAGGGGGAGCGGGATCGGCGAACGCGCCGACGAATGAGTCGCTGCCCGCTGCGCGCGTCCAGTGCGGCTCAGGCTGTGCTAGAGGAGGCACGGCACTGGCTGGTTGTGTCGCGTAGCTGTCGCCTATTTTTTCAAAGTTTAGCCTTTATTTTTTATATTCTCTTTATACAAGCAAACCAAGAGAGCTCGGTCATTTTTGTACGTGGTCTATACGAGTAGTGTGTCCCCCCACCGTAGCGCTCCTGCGATGCCTGCTAGTGCTAGTCTGTTTCCCGACATGGAGCGAGGCAGCGGTCTCGAAGACCAGCGGGCCCTCCAGCTTGCCCTCGAGCTGTCCATGCTGGGATTGAACAACGAACATGACTCTCTGCACCCAAACTTCGAAGCCGACACGAGGAACAAAAAAGCCAGAACACGACCGAGTGTGTGCCTGTGCCGAGCTCCGAGCACGTTGCCGAGATCGTCGGCAGGCAAGGTGAGAGAACGCTCTTTGTTGCACCTCTCCCGACGCGTCTCTTTGTCGCGCGCGGCGTCGCGACTCCGGGGCCGGCCTTTTCCTGCGCTGCAATCCAAGCTCCGACTTCTGCTCTTCTATATTTGGCGTGCGACGGCGAGCGATGCGCACGCCGGCTCTTCGGTGAGCTCGGACCCCGGAGTGTTGCAACGGGCTCGCGGCTCTGCTTCGCGCCCTGGGTCGAAGAAAGACGGACTCGGGGTGCGGGCCGCCGAAGCCCGCCGACGCTGCGGACGCAGGTGTGAGCCGGCGGGGCCCCGTCCGCGCTTTGCTCTTCGGCGTCCTTTCGCGCGTTTTCTTTGTGTGCGAGCGAGGGTTTTTGTAAGCCTCCTCGAGGAAGTGCTCCGACACATCCGTCCCTTTCCGAGCCTTCTCCTTCTTCTCGGAGTGAGTGATTTCTCGCGGGCTCGCTTTATCCGTTCGAATCGCGTCGAGGGCCTGCTGCGAGCTTATCTTTGTCTCGGAGCTCTTTGTTTGGCTCGAGCCCCGTCGCTCGTGGCTCTGGTCGGCCCAACGAGTTGCTCGCTTGACAAACAGAGAGCGCTTCGTGTTTACGCGCGGTTAGCGTGTTCCACGCGGTCTCGACAACCGGCAATCTTCGTCGTTTTCCGGTGACCCGTGGGGCGCTCGTCCAGCGGACGGACCGGCCGTTGGCTTTGACGCGCCGGCGTGCTTAGCGGGTAAACAAAAGAAGAGAAAAAAATAGTCTACATAAACACGTTTTCCCCGCGTCTTTGCCTGCGTCCTGTTGCGTTGTAGGCTTAGCTCTTCTCCACTAGCTATGCAGACGACTTGGCAAGAGCCGTCTTTTCGTTCATCGGCACATCGGATGGCGTCGCATATTCACTTTTCTGACAGCCACGGCGTTACGGAGCTTCGTTGGCGTCGCTGTGGCGCGTTCCTTTCCGTCTTCCGTTCCGGCGGCGCGATCGGATTCTCCCAGCTCCACAACCGGCGTCTGATCGAAGCTATTTTGGCACGAGCTACTTTTAGCGCTCCTTCCGGCGCCCGCGGTCCCCGCCTTTTCGAGTACGAACCCTCCCGGCGTAGGGCCGACGGACGCCGGCACCAGACAGACGTCCCGTCGTCTGCAGCCAGCGAGCTCCCGGCGTGGAAGGCGCGTCCACCTTCGAAATGCGTCTAGCGGCCCACGCCGATTGGGAACCAGTTCGCGTCCTGCGAGGCTTGCGTTTCCACTTTGCTTTTTTCGTGCGCTTTGCAGCGACGGCCAGGGGTGTACGAACTTGTAGTGTTGCTCCCCGGATCTTTAGAGATTCCTGCAGATCTACATGGGAGAACTGCATATCAAGATACCTGGGGTGACTTGAGCGCGCACTCCTTTAAAGTGGTGCCTCTTGATGTTGCTTGTAGTTGTGCGTGACACTTTCAGCTAGGCTGAACTAAGGTACTGCTTCAAGTGTGACAGCCATGTGAGGAATGTACAGAGACTGTCTCAATGCCAAATCGGTGCCAACTTGCTGACTGTTGGCTTGCCAACGAATCTGCTGAGCACGCCCAGCCTAATCCCTTGCTCTGCCAGTTCAGCAGAATGAGCCGCTTGGGGGTAGTGATAGGGCAAACGTTTTTCCGAACAGATTCGGATAGATTCATTATGTTGCCGCATTACGCCACACCCTTCGGAAGAAGAGATGAATCCTTTGCTTAAGAGATTTATTATAGGTGTGTCATAGATGACACATTAAGCTTCCATGATACGTTGAAATTCGTATCGATACGAAAGGTTGAAGCCAGCGAAAAGTACTCACTCAATCCTAATTCCTGACCAAAATGTTGGGGCGTCAGCTGCGCCTACTCGTATGCGTCTCGAAGCACAAAACCCCGAGAATCGCGGCTCGGCGTAATGGCGAAGATTAAAGCTTGTAGGTATGCACCGCGTGCATGAAACAAAACGAGGGGTTACTCCGTTCCTCCTTCAGTAACGCAAAATAAACCAAAACTGATTTATATTCGCAAACAATGCAAGACTAACGTAGTGACGCAACCGAACCTCCGAATATTCCTCCGAAATGTTCGGAGACGTCACGAATCAGTCAGAATCCGAATCTCCAGTGATTCGGCTCCATCACTACTTCGGAGCAAAGATGCCATTTCTTTGAGCGACGCAACAGACACTGACTGGATCATACATTCTTGGTCTAGCTTGTTGACCTAGCCTAAAATAGCAAGCGTATACCCATGCTACTGTCTTCCGTTCTCCGTAAACTTGAGAACTGCCTATAAAGGGCATGAAGGAGATGCAAGCACCTTTTCTTAAATTCTGTCACATTACCTTGCAAGCATATGTGAGTGCTTGTGTGTGGATGAAAATAAAGTAAAGCACAAAATGTCATTGGGCCCAAGTAAGGATATACATACATCATTACGTAGGCACATCAGAGTAGCAGACCACCTAAAATGTTTTGCTTTTGATTGTGTACTGCTATTCCATGTCATGTAGCTATACTTTGTTTCACAACCATGGACCGCAAAGGACGCTACGAGCCACAGGAGCCAATTCATAGCTCGGAGGGCGTCACGCGTCCTTTGCTGTTGGGCATGAGCGACGCGGGGAGCTGCGAAGTCGCAAGACATGCTACTAACTACAGATTAGCTCTTAGCGTCCATTGCGGTACAGCGTAAGGTGAAACAGAGTATAGATAACGTCAGTGGTAAGTTCAGTGTTATTGACTGCGGCTATCTCAGCGTTTTTTGCCTGCGTGTTCCGACAGATAGACATTGTTAGAAAGGGCAAGTGGTGCCATCTCTTCATATGAACTTTTACCGCCTCCACCTAAGTCCCACTTAGAAATTTCCTGAATTTCGTTTAAACCTTTACACAGTCCAGCTGCCCATTGAAATTTTATGGGGTGAAACAGTTCAGTAAAGTTAATTTTTTAGCACAGTTTCATGACAAACCAAATGTCAGTTTCACCTTATGTTATAAAATGGAGCTCCCTCCTTCTATATACCCATTATGGAATGCACTATGTTAAAACTGGAAGTTCTTAATTGGCACTAGATGCTAGTGAGGGTAAATTGAATAGTATGTATATTAATTGCAAATGTTATTCACTTCTTATGCCTTCTAGTTATGAAATGATGTACAGAGCGCAACACTGTTAGTGCTAACAAGCTGATCGCCGGTTTTTCCAGTTATTCTCTTTGAAACCAAGGCATGTCATCCAAGTTAATATTGCTACGTGAAAGAGCTTATTTAGTTCTATAATGTAAGTTATAAAATTTCGGTAGCGCCAGCTAATAGTATTTAGAAATAAAATGCTGAAGCATGCGCCGATGTCGTGTTCGCGCATAACTAGTGTCGCGATGTGTACCCAGTGGGAGATTCAATTATTATATATAAAGAACTGTTGTGCAGACAAACATGCATTCTCAAGTGATATATACATTGGGCATGCAGCTTAAACTGGAGAGACGCTGTTGTGCATTTGCTTTGCAGGTATACTTGCACTTTCCTTCAACTACATATTGTCGATCTGTGTAGTCAGCTGCACTAAAGGTGCTCAACTTTATCAATATACTCGTTTTTATTTGTTTAGTACTTTGGTTCTTCATTTCCTGTATGTTTTCTCAGTGCCTTTTATCGTGTGTAGTTTAGTCATGTTTCCAAGCTGGGTTAACCTCTTTGTCTTTCTAATGAACAAATTTTCTCTCTATGCATGTTTTCTGTATTCCTCCCTGTAAAGACCCATGAGATGACAGTAGCCAAAATAATCAAATAAATTTTGCAAACTCCAGATAACCTCCCCATGCTTACACCTTTTTGGCAGATTTGGTACCAGAAAGGCACTCCACAACTCAGCACCGGTTTGAATTCGGAGATTAAGCTATTTAATCCACAGATGTAAAGTACCTGCCGACAAGACTTTGATTAGTGTGCACGCCTGTTGAGAATCTAGGTATCTTGCAAGATATCCAATCTCACAAGACTGAGCTTCGCTCAAAGTTTGACGACCATTTAATTCACCTCGAACAAAACCGCTAAATTAGCATGGCGATGGAAGGCTTCACAACATTTTGTTCCTAATCTCTGACTGCACCATAATTTGTCTGGAATCGGGGTGAGGATGTGATTTTCTGGTAGCAGTGCCATTGCCTTGTCTCTCATGGGTGCATTGTCCGGTTTGAGTGTCCTCTGGCTACGCTGTAGGGCATGAGCGTTCGCCCATAATCAGATACAGGTTAAGAATGTGCCCAAACCTTCTCCTGCACACCCTCATAACTGCCAGCCACTGTTCTTTAGCGATGTGAAAATAGTCCACCGCTTAAATTCTCGTAGATTGATAGTGCCGCCGTTTCGAAAACGTTGCACAGACATCACATAACCTGCCGCTCCTACCGGCAGTCTCCTGGTTGGTCCGCGAGAGTGATTTTCTGCAGTGGCCGGCTCTACGTGGTGGCGTTTATTCGGCCCATTTTTAACTCGTATCTGGGTGCAAGCGTTCGGCGTAGCGGGGTATGTCATGCTGACGGTAGGCGTCCCCGTCCTCCAGGGTGCAAGATCAAGACCCTGCTGGGCCAAGACCAACACATACATCAAGGCGCCAGGCAGTGGCCGAAGCCCGTCTTTGGTGACAGGGCGCAAGGAAGATGTCGGGGCAGCCAAGCGGGAGATTCTCTCGGCGGCGGAGCACTTCAGCCAGATCCGAGCGCAGCGCAGAGCAACCTCAACGGCAGCCTCGCCCCAGGGCCCAACTCCAACATTCCAGGTGGGTACCCCTTCTGCGCCGTTGTGCCGACACAGGGCCATTACAGGGAATGGCGACCATTGTCGACTAGTGTGCATTCGCCTGCTTGTCATGTCACCTACCAATGTCCGGTATATTAGAGTCACAACCTTTGGTTTTGACTTTTCGTAACTCGCATTCAATTGATGACCTCAGGCAGGAAGTTATCACCTTGAGTCATTTTGGCAAAGTGAGGCTGAATTTTTCACTAGGTTTCTAATTTGGTTGAAATCCGGCTTAGAAGAGCTATTTGGCTACAAGTGGGCTCAAATTTGATTGAGATGACTCCTTTGAGGGTAAGGTCATTCGTTTAAATTTGTTTAAATGAGACCAGCCGATGTATGCGACCCCACTTCAGTGTACCATGCAAAGAGAAGGCACTGGGGCAAAGGAGAATCTGTAAAGCCCAGCTGCAGGGGCAATCATTCCCGGCCTTGGTTTGTGCTTTCCTGGGGTGAAAGCTAGTCGACACTGGACCATTAGACCAGGCTTGCGAATATGGCCTGTGCCAGAATATGTGGGACTGGGCAGATGCCCGGCACAACACTGAGGCCCCCGTTGTCCCCCAGGCCAGACGACGATCCAGGTGCGGGTGCCCTCACCGGGTGGTGGGGCTGGTGGTGGGGCCCAAGGGGCGACCATCAAGCGCATCCAGCAGCAGACCAACACCTACATCGTGACGCCCAGCCGGGACAAGGAGCCCGTCTTCGAGGTGACCGGCCTGCCCGAGAGCGTGGACGCTGCCCGGCGAGAGATAGAGGCCCACATCGCCATGCGCACGGGGGCTCCCTGGATGACGAGCCCCCCGCCCCCGAGGGCTCCTTCCCAGAGGGGCCCCCCTCCCGCCAGGACCTCTTCTCCTTCCCGGCCAAGCTGTACGCGGCCAACGGCGGTTTCGGCTCGGCCTACGAGTCCGACGCAGGGCCTCGGAGACTCGCCCACGTTCGACCCCGCTGCCGCCGCCTGGCCAGACTTCGCGCGGGGACCAATGGGGATGCCTTCGCAGCCCCGCCCCTGTGCGCGGGCGGCCCCCTGCGGCGGGACGCGGGCCCTGACAGCGTGGCGAGCTCGCCGACGGACTCCCTGGGCTCCACGGGGGCGGGCCGCCGGCACCAGGCAAGCGGGGCAAGCGCGACTGCGTGGTGTGCTTCGAGAGCGAGGTGGTGGCGGCGCTGGTGCCCTGCGGCCACAACATGTTCTGCATGGAGTGCGCCAACAGGGTGTGCGGCAAGGGGGAGCCCCAGTGCCCCGTGTGCCACCAGCCCTGCGCACACGCCATACGCATCTACTCCTAGGCAGACTACACTCGGCGCGGCCGCCGACGGACGTGACCGTACTCTCCTTTTTTTCACCGCGTGGGCGGCGCTAGGCCCCTCCCCCGTCGCTTCGTGTTGTCTGTTGAGTGGCTGACCCCGTTTCGTTTGCCGTTTGAGTGTGTCGGACCCCGGGGCGGCCTTTGGGCGTCCCCCTCGTCTGGCTCTTCCGGGGAACAAGCGACCCCTTCCTTCCCGCCGACGTTGCCCGGATTCGTTTGTCCTTTGCCGGCGCCTCCATTCCCACATTCACACATATTATATATATATATATATTAGTCAGCTGTCTTCACTGTCAACATACTCATTTTTTTGTGATCTGCCAGTTGTTATATTATTACGATGTATTATTATTTATTATTATTATTCTATCGCAATTACGCGTTGAGAGAGCCTCGTGTAGCCTCGATAGTATTCCTATTTTTTTTAATTATTAGTATCACAATATTTTTGTTTGTGCGTGTCCTCCAACAAACGAGCAAGTCTTTAGCAACGCGCGTACCTTTTTTAATAATATATTTAAAGTCATCTACTCGGAGCCCTTTATTTTTCCGAAAGCCCGGCCGCCGACCGCGTGCGTTCGGGGCCACCCTCCCCTTTCTTCGCCGCTGCCGCCACTTGCGTGTTCTTCCCCCCTCGGAGTCTGATCTCTCGAGCCGCTCGTCTCTTCGGCGGCCGCAACTCCTCCGCCCCCTGTGCGCTCTCTCCCCCTCGGGCGCACAATCTGATTGGGGACGTCTCACGGGACGGCCCGTGGCTTTGGTGGGAGTAGCCGCCCTCGGGCTCCTTCAGTGTAGTCTTCCAGTTTTGCTCACACGCTGTTTGTCTCTTTTGGTCAACAACAACTTCCTCCGTGCTGCTGCATGGGACGCGAGGGAGAGCTCATTCACCACGTGGTCGGGCACCCGGGGTCTTCTTTTATTACGACTGGGCACGCGAGCTTGTACCTTCTCCCTCCCCGACCCCCGTCGAAGATGACACTGAAGGGCGGTTTATGCACGGGGTTGCCCTCTCCCATCGTCCCTCCTGCCGTGCCCAGGCAATAAAGACGGCAGCTGAGAGGGATAGCCTCTCCCGCCCTCCGTGCGTGCGCTGTCTCATAGCTGTTGTCGGTCTCCCCCACTCTGCTGGTGCGTACGGTTGGGTCTCGCGGACATGTCTCCGAGGAGGGGCGGTCTTCCGCCCCGCCTCACCTTCCTTCTCCGTATTCTTATGCAATTTTGGACGCGATCTCTCCTTCCCGTCAAGGGGCGGGGAAGTGACAGTGCGGCGTTGTGGGACGGTCTCTTTTTTCTACTTCGGGAAGGGCTACTTTTGGGACGCTCTCAAAAGCGCCCCTGTCTCAAGGCGAGACTGCTCACAGGGACGGAGGGGCCTGGGGGCTACCCCCTGGGGCTACCCTCGGAACGTGGAATGCACTGGCTGGCTGTTGTTCTCTTTTAGTGCCCCCTCTTGCTTATTATTGCAAATGTGTAATCCTCGCCCACTTTAGGTTGTTTGTTTGAGGAAAGCGACATTGTTTTTTGCATCCCCCCAAAGTATAGGCGGAAGAGAGGAAAGAGAGAAGAGATGCGCATATTATAAATTTTAACACGCAGTTCCATGCTGAAAATTTATTCCCCGATATATTTTATTATTCAAATTTTAACTGTCCCCAGATGGAGATGTGTATTTTTGGTGTTACAGAGAGAGTATGTGTGTATGCTCGTGTGTGTACTTTGTGTACTTAAGAAGAAAAAAAAAAGACGAAGGGAGAAACAAAAAAAAAAACTATGTGGAGCTGGTGTTACTTTCCACGTTTGCCACCAGACGTTGCCAGCAGCGGCGCCCCCATTGAACAGAGATATTGTATAAAGGACTATTTTGAGCTACCGTGCCAGGCGGAGAAGCCCGCGGCGCGGGCAGGGCTGCCTGCGCGACGGGCTTTTGAGCCGCCCTGGCCTTTTTCTTACAACACTGTGTCCCCCTTAGCAATACCGATGCGTGTCTGCGTTTGAGGCTAGATGTGTATTTTGGGCCGCGGCCCCCATCCGTAGATTGTCGACACGAGGGTACCTAATACTTAAAAAGAAAGAGGAGAGAGTAACAATACCACATTGTCGGGTGTACCGCAAAGAGTATCTATATACATTTGAATATATCCAACCTTTTGAGATTCAATTGGTTCGTATTTTATTACTCTGTACGTGACATGTGAATCGGATTCTTGATCCGTTCCTCCGCGTGGTCAGGACTCTTGTTTATGCACAAACTAAACATTGCCAAGTGATTTTTATATAGAAGATATGACAAGAAATGTCCCTCATTTTATTTGTTCCAAGATAATATTACTTGTTAATAAATATGTACGAGCGGAGTACACGGGTCTTGTTCTTTTGCTGACGACGCGGTTACCGTTAGGCCTAGCGAGGCCTCGGAGGCCGGCGTCATGCGCTTCTCGGAAGCCATGCGGCTGGGCTCTCCCTATAGGGCCTCTAGGTAAGCTTTGGCTGTCCCTAAAAAGACAATTCTGGTGAACATCCCGCTTGGCTGCGCCAGGCGTTGTCGGCGACATCCTCGAGCGCGCATCCCAGTGACGTCTGCTAGTCTCCTTAGGCCTAACCAGAACCACGCTGCCGAACTTGTGATGCGTCTCTATCCACGTCTCCTAGTTCCACCAGGCCTAACAAAGACCGCGATGCCGAAATATAGTATTTCGCGCGATTCTACCAGGTCTAGTTTCGCTAAGGGTGGATCGGTGGCCGAGTGGGCTAGCGCACGCCAGCTGGAGCACCTGGAGCGAAAGCTCTCGTTGCAGAACCCAGGGCTTCTGAGTTCAATCCCCACCCCTGCCCGTTTCGATCTGGATGAGCATCGTGCCGTCGTGTATCACTACTGCGTAAAGCACAACAAAGACCCCAGGCCAGTGTTTGTACTGCACTGGCTAAATTTCTAATCTACAGCCGAGACACGAGACGCCCATTGAAGCTAACTTCTGGTCGTATACACATACACCCAACATTATCGATGCCGGACTCTGGTCAGACATCGCGCGTTTCTACCACGTCTGCTATACTTCGTTTCAGCTTGGGTCCAGACGCAGCCGATGCTACGAGCGCGAGCGTGTGGCCCTGAACAGTGCTTGCATTGCACGAGCGCGCGTGCTTGGCAGGGACGCTGAAAGCCCGGAGCTCGCGCTTGTAGCATCGCCTGCATCTGAACCCAAGCTGAAACGAAGTATAGTTTCGCTAGGCCTGACCAATCCTATGATGCCGGACGCCAACCGCCTCGTGTACCCCTGGTACGCGAAACCCTGTGGCGGATAAGCCACGAAGCCGTCGATTTCCAGAGCCGTCCCAGAGTTGGTCGTGAACCCCTCGCTCGGAGGGGGGCCCGGCTGTCGGGGAGTTCAAGGCCACCACTTTCGCTGGCCGGCATCCGAGCGCGCCGGAGGCCGACGGCGAGGAGCTCCTCCGGAACCGGCGACCGGCTGGCCGCCGTCGCGCTGCGCTGGTGCCGAAAAAAAAACCAGTTCCGCGGGGCGGCGAGGTGGGCCAGCGGAACGCACTCTCGCCTGCTGGCGTCCTTGACGGCGGACGATCACCCGGCGGCGGGGCGGACGGCACCAAATTGGTTCCCCACCGGACGCCGCCGCCGCCGCGTGCGAACGACCTCAACGCACGTCATCGCTTTCCGACGCCGCCCGACTGGCCGCTGGAGGGCCACCAGGCCTTCCAAGAACAGCGTTCAGCCGCGCACGGGCTTTGACCGGCCGCTGGGCCACACATTGGGCGCGAGTGCTACGTCAGCATTCGACGGGGTTTCGGCGTTCATGCTGATTGGACGCGAGCTCGAGCCGACCGCTTATGCGGCGTTCGTGTCCAACCGTTGTGCCCCGTGCTGGCCTCCGGTGGGTGACGTCGAAAATACAGGTGTACGGCCTTGTTATCGTGTTGGGAAAGACCGGAAGAGGCTCCGTCTAAGCAGACATTTACGATGGTGGACAGCATAGGACGCTACCGACGCTACGAATGTAGCGTCCTGTGTCACGTGAGCGGGAGAGTCACGTTGGCTTTCAGGAGGGATTGGCTGGGATGAATCGTGTCCGTCGCGGTCTATTTTAAGGTGAAACGGAGTGCAGCGCTAGCCATGGGGAACCCACGGCACTGTCCTCAACGTCACATCAGACACAGCAAATCTGCCTTCTGCCATGTTACCCTATGGACATCGTCTGAATATAGACGCTTTACACACGCGCCAGACTGAGCCGCCATAGCCGACCTTCTCTTGTTTTACCGAAATACCGAGCCACTGAAATTGGTGTGGACGAGCCTCCACAATGACCAATGCTGGGGAGAAAGACCGAATAAAATCTAAGATAGCAATAACCTGGCCTGCTATGGTAATAATCAAGTGAAATAAACGTAATAAGGGGAAACAAAATTGAAGGTCAGTTATGGCGGCGCCCATGCACAGCTGCTGCAAAGCGTCTATAAAACAAAACTGCAGAGATCGAAGGAATTTCCGGCCCCCACACCTCATAAGGCGAGGGCCATGAGGTTCGTGGTTCAGGGTCCCCGAAACACTTTCGTCGCCATCAATCACACACAAATAAATAAATAAACAACCCGAACTGTCATTATGTAGTAGTAGCTCGGTATTGAAGCATTTGCATCTGTCCCCGTGCTTCGTGTGAACGACCGTTTTCGGAAGGGAATTGCCGCTTCCACGTTCGACTCCACTACTGGAACCTGAAGGGTTGCGGTACTGATTTCGTCTGCGTCACACACCCGTCGTTCCCATCGAACAACGGCGATGGGCCGTCCTCAATTCGGGAGTGTGGCGCACGGCACCGGACGAGCGCTTTAAGCCTGCACGTGCAGTAGAAGCACGACGGAAGGCAAACATGCGGAACTCCACGGTGCGAGCAAGATCTTCTTTTGGTTCCGCACCGGGTTGATTCACTCTTCGTACGAAGAAGACACTCCCGACGGGAGGTGCTTTTGTCTGGCGTTTGTGAGTCCTTCACACTCCAGACAAAATGTTTAATAAAAGTTTTCCTTTTTTTTTTTTTTATTAGCGGAGCAACTTTTGCAACGTGTGATCGGTGGAGGTAAGGGTTCTTGCCTTACATTAGACTGTAACGCCACTGGGCCCCCTCGACGAAGTCCTCCATGGTAGTGGATTCTCGAAGGTGGGGTGGGGTCATCTTTACAACCAAAAAGAAAAAAAAGTTTTTGTTTTGTTTTTGTGTGTGTATAGCCGTTGGAAGGGTGTGTCCTTGTGGAACATTCCTTCTCACATAATTCCTATTCCGGCAAACCCCAGCGGCGTGCATGCCTGCACGTTCTATTAAAGTAGTCATCCCGGTTTTTTATTGACTCTTCGAGCCGCCGGTAGCCTCACCGGCGTCTACTACCACGCATGTGCCGCGCGTTTGCCTAACGACGCTGTTTCCCCAGCGCTCGCATGCATGCCGGTTTCTCCCGACAACTCGTCTTCATCCACCGCGAAGATGGGACCCTCGGCCGCGTGGTCGTTCTCGGCACCGTTGAGATGCGGCCGCGTCGAGTGCGCCGTAGCGGTGCTGCTCTCGTTTCCGCCCCGCTGGGTTCGAATACGAGGCCACGAGCGGGCACGCCGAACCACACCCCGGTCGGCTCGATCGATCCGCGCGCCGCGGCACCCAAATTATGCCGTAGTTCTCCCCGGATCAAACAAATTAATACATACAAATAATAAAAATAAAAAAGGCTGCCCGCTAGAATTGCGCGGATGCCAATCCGGCGATCATCCTAATCCGATTCTGGACACTTTCTGCGAAGTCTGATCCGTTTATGAGGAACCGCAACACTGCCGGCGAATCTGCCGGCCGGCCGGCTCCTGCGGCGGAGGGCGGCGGCTTCGCCGCAGCGCAGCGGAGCCAGAGGAGAAGCAGCTCTTCCGGGTTGGCCGCCTTTTTGCGGAAGCGGAAATGCAGCCGCGCGGCGGTTTTATTTTGAGTCCGGGGAGATCGCGTAACTCGTTTGGTGGGAGGGGAAATGCGCGGACGTGAGACGCCTTCTTGAATGGCGCTGGAGCAAGGCCAAGGTTTATTCCGTCTCCTCGAAGCGCGCGCATAGTTGCCGGCGTATAACGCAAACGGTCATTCCCTCCCGCGGACCTGCATGACCAATGACAATTGCCACCTAAAGGACAAGGCCTCAAAACTTTTCCAACCAAAACGTCATCGCTAGAGGAACCACGCAGCATCGCCGCCAACGCGGCTCCGAGACGGACGCGTCTGCCTTCGACAATGCTTCGGCGTCTCTTGACAGCGAGCGCGCACGCGCGAGCAAAGCATGGCGGAAGGCAGCGAACGCGTTCTGGAGGAGGCCGAACATCCGAAAGAGTACGCACTGTCTTTCTCATCATGTCGGTCAATATACAGCGGCAGTACTAGTCGCGCTAGTTGCCGTCTCCCGGTCACATCCTCCTCGTGTTCGCCCCTCCCTTGATAATCCAGGGCTCGACGTTCGCCGTGCGGCGCGGTGTCTGAAAACCAAAACGCACGGCTCGCAACTTGGACTCGCAACATCGGGGTCACGTAGGACAGCGTGCATTCCTCTCCCCAGGAAAGATAAACGTAGAACGTAGACAGGCTGACGAACGCTTTTCACCAGGGAAAGAGTCCGGTCGTTCATGCCACCCTTTCCGATAAAGAGGGTGGCAATTTGTCTGTCGTTTGTTTCGTCTGCTGCAATTTACTCGTGTCTTGTATAGCCCCGACGACGATGCAATTTTCACCATCGGCCGTGTCAGAAACCCCGAAAAAAAATAGGTGATCGTCGCGCGTGTCCGTTGCAGCGTCGCTGTACTTAAATGCCCTATCAAAATGCAAATTGCTTGGACACTGAAGTCAATATTTTGCGTATCAGTCAACGGGCTTCTTCTTGTGGCTTTTTTGTCGGGTGTCAACAGGCACGCAAAGCAATACTTTTCTTTTCTTTTGCGCATTACAGCGTTGGTGAGAGTGACAATCCGAAAAAGCAGGAAATGCTTTTCCGTCCTCCAGAAATGTTAGAACAATCCGCGACAGATTGAGTTTCGAATCGGAGCTATTGCCGCCCGCTCTCGCACTAAGCCTAAAAATGGCGGCGCCCTCAAGAACTCTGGGGAAAGAGTTTAGTCGATCTAGTGGGAAACGACTGACATCTGACAAACGTTGGCTATTGCTACGCGCGCAATGCGCGCACCCGGTTGGCTTGCACTGATGTAACGTCACACCAGCCGCCATGGTGGTGGCCTTGGTGAGTGCGTACTGTCGCAGGCGATATGAAAAAGCCCGGGCGAGCGCGTAGCCTCCAAGGTCGTCCGCACTATGTACCAGAAGAAAGCTCAGCATTTATCGAGGCTTCGGCGGCTGTTCAAGTTTTTCTCGTCATTCTACGAAATCATTTATGATTTCGTAGAGTCTAAGATGCGTTCCAGAACAAAAGCCGGAAATCAAGTGTGGCCGAAACCACCTGGTCACGCAGTTCGAGTGGTCAGTTCTGGGGCGTCTCAATAATACGTTCGCGGGATAAATGACGATAAGCGGTTTTGATTTTCCTTAACCGAACACTATACTCTCATCGGTGTTGGCTCACCAATTGCTTGCCGAACTAAGTGGGAAGTTACGAACAAAAGATGGCCGCTGAAATGCCGCTCGTTCACGCAATAGCCTCCGGTGATGACTCAGCTTTTCTTTCGTTACATAGCACTGGAGGTATTCGGAGCCACGCGGTCACCTGGGCTTTTTCGTATTCGTCCGCGACTCCTGCAGCGGACATTTCGCGCCACCGAGTTGGTTTTCCTCGGCAAGAACAAGTAGGATCGAGGACTGACCACCGGCGCGGTCCGATGACGACCCCTAAGTTAGTTGACAGTGCAGCAATCAACCCACCCGTTTTTCTCTCTGCGTGACTGGTCCAACGAGCAGGCAGGTCCCTCCGCACTGTCAGGTTAGCGTCGAGCGAGATGTAGACGCTTCGCAGTAGTTGTGCACTGGGCGCCGCTATAACCGACCTTCGATTTCTGTTTCCTCTTCTATGTTTGCTTTACTTCATCGTGACCACAGCGGGGCAGCTTATTGCCTTTTTTTAGATTCGACCGTGTCCTCCTCCCACATCATTGGCTTTTGTGGAAGCTGCTCGTCAACGCCCGCTTCCCTGATTCGGCACCTGGCCAAGACGAGAGAAGGTCAGCAAATGCCGCACCCAACTCTGTCGGTGTCCGATGACAGCGGAAGCGTACCCATCCGTTCGCGAAACTGGCGGCAACGCGATGCTTAGCATTCCTTTTGCTTCGAATTTCCCGCGCCTGACTCTCGATGATCGGCTGAGCTTCAACGGCGTCGCGGAGGGGATTCAGGTTCGCTGTTCACGTGACACATAAAACCATTCTAACAGACAATAAACGACGCATTCTTTTTTTCCTTTTTTTTTTTTTCAGAGCTAACAACGTGACACGCTCGCCGGAGGTGTCTGTACCTCTGTGTGACCTCCGGACGAGGACACTGGCGTGAGAAATCATCAACGTTTGTGCGTTCCTCACTCGCTCGCTGGGTCAGCTAGCGCCGCTGAACCACGTGAATAGATTTGCGCGATTGATCCCTGCACGCTCGCGTGTCACATACCCAATCAGGCGTAACGCAAAAAAAAAAAAAACACGAAACAGTTGTTTAGTGTACAAAAAAGCACGTAGTGAATTACGTTTGTTCATTCACCTTGCTTTATTTGAACTTATTTTTAGACAGTACACAATAATTGCTTAAATCCATAGCAAAAAAAAAGAAAAAAGAAAACTCTGGGATTACGATAAATTAATTCGGTGCTCTGCATGAGCCTGGAAGGTTATACGAATTAATGAATAAATAAAAACAAGTGTCGAAAAGCTAGTTCTTTTGTTTCACATCTGCATTCGTGGGTTATATAAACTGGCTGCAATTAAATTTGACGAGTCTCTCCATAATTGTCGGCATGGCGGTCAACTCTCAAGTAATGATTTCTTGCAGCCCCCATTTGTCATCTCCGATCTCGAGATCTAAACAGCCTCTCAGGAAAAAAAAAAAAAGTATAAAAAGATTTTTTTTTAGGACACACATATCACAACCCCCCCCCCCCCCCCGAGAAAAAGCTAAAAAAAAGCGCGTTGTTTACGTTGCGAGAACGATTTTGTATTCGGAGGGATTCCGAAAAGTGATTCTACTTCGAGACGTCGACCCCGAAATAGAAGCGTATTCCGAAATCGCTCAAATGAGTCTTACAACGTGACGACGATTGCATTAATTGCATTATAATCTGACAACGTTTTGGTATTTTCTTTCATTCGGTCACTTTGTTAATTAAAAAAATAAAACGAAAAGTTTATTTTCTAAAATGCGTGTCCTAAAAAGCTTCTTTTTCTTTAAGTTCAGTGACCCTTAAAAAGATTGGTTAAAATTCTATGGCCTGTTTGATCGATTTGTAGTTTGTACACGGAGCTTACAGGCAACACGCCTATTGATTTCAAACAGAGGTCAACTTGGGTCAGTTCCCCCCCCCCCCCCCCCTTCCCCAAGAAAAGGTATAAAAATATGATTAATCACTGTTAATGAATTGCAGTTCCCCGCTCGCCAGATGTATACGGACGCGACACCGATCCAGCGATCATGTTGGCAGGCAAGTATAAGGGCCGCTTCCAACGTCTCCCTCTCCAAGTCAATAAGTATCACGTCAAAAGATCCCCAGGTGATTTTACTCAGTGTACTGAGCCCACAGAGCGATTAGCGAACGTGCATGTGCGAGACACTGCGCGCGCGTGTGGAATTTCCGCATAAACATTCGTTTTGTCAGTCAGCGTCCGTCCTGTGTGCTCCTTCATACTTTTGTCCCGTCCCTTTGCGCTGTTTTTAATAAGGACGTTCAACAACCAACTATATATAACCCAGCAATCCACCCTGTTGAAGCGCGGATCTGGCGGTGACTCGCCTTCAGATCAGGGGCGGATCCAGAACTCCGTCTTGGGGGGGGGGGGGGGGGGGGGGGGGTATTTTTAAGGGTCACTATTCTCCCATTCTTTCTTGTGCAAGGGCGTCCACCCATGTGCAGATTGCCCTCCGAGAAGAGGGGAGGGAGTATGTCAACTTTGTTCGGGAGGGGGGGCGCCCCCTACCCTCGGATCCGCCACTGGTTCGAATCTGCATATGAAGACGTGTCTTTAGTATGATGTATATGGAGCAGCATGACGTTGGCCTTGCATAGCGCCCGTTTCTGTAAGCGCGAGTATAGATGACCGCCGACTCCGCGGATGTTGAACCGGGTTTCGAGTTCGTCGCACCCTCCATGCACGCGGTCGGTTCGCCCCGTGGTTTCGACCACACCGGGGTTTCGACCACGGGTTCGGCAACTGCAAGGCATGCACGCGGCGGCGGCGACGACGACACCGGGGGCCGGTTCGCCGTCGCAGCGCAGGTGGAGGCTGCCGCATCGCGGAAGCGTTCTCCCCGGTCGACGACCCCGGAGGATGAAGAGCACGGGAGCCCAGGGCCCGGGCATCGGATCGATCCGCTTCCCGCCGCACCGGGGTCGATGAACCCGGATGCGCGGCACACACTGCGGGCATGCACACACACACGCCGCAGCACAGCAGCCGCCGGTAGACTGTATAAATCTTATCAAAACTAAGTTTTAGCAAGACGCCTATACTTACAAGGCGGCGGAGAAGCCAAGCCAATCCAATCGAGAACGCCCAAAATAAAGACCGTTACGCGAGTTCGCATCGCGGTCTTCGGTATCTCGGGGACTGCGATATACCTGTCTGCAGATGCATTCGAGACATGCTTGAGTTGAGCTGTGTGGCGCAGATAATATTCAGTCATCGCGCCTGCAGCGAAAGCCGCGGCTTTTGTACGGTGCTGCGAGCGTCCCTCTGCACTTGGGGCTTTCCGTCCCGGCTTTCCTCGTCTTCCAGACGGTGTTGCTCGATTCCCCCGCGAAGTGATTCACGCCTCGTCCACGGACACAGGGTACGCGTCTCCGTGGTTGCCATTGATTGGACATGCACGTGGCTGCCGAGGGCTCTGACCTCCGCCACACTGCGTTGGCATACGACGCGGGGCGTTCGATCACTGTTCGAGGGAGTCTGGATTCTGCTAAATAACGCTTGCACATGATCAGAGACGCCCTTAATGTGCGTGGCTTCCACGTATGGCAACACCACCACCACCATCGTCATGATAATACTGTAATTGGACTCCTCACTCCTGCTACTGTACTCTATGCCCTCTGGCGGGCGAGGTTGGGCGGGGGGCGGGGGGGGGGGGGGGGGCGGTGGCGGATCCAAGGGGGGGGGGCGACGGGGGCGCCCGCCTTCCCAAACGAAGTCGACCCCCCCTTCTCGGAGGGCAATTTGACACGGGTGGACCCGCCAGTGCACAAGAAAGAATGGGAGAGTAGTATCCTTACAAATTTTCCGCTCCCCCCCCCCCCCAAAAAAAAAAAAAAAAAAAAGAAAACGGAGTTCTGGATCCGCCCCTGGGGGGGGGGGGGGGGGGGATGGCTGATGTTGCTTTACGTGGGACTCCCTCGGTGGATTTGGAGCGACCCAAAGGCGCGCTACATACCCACGCCTTTCCAGACGACCACGCATATCCGAAGGCACAAGTTTTCCAAAAATCAACTACCATTTTGCAATAGTTTCCAGATATCCATCGGATATCATATCATTACTTTTCATGGAATGTCAATTTAAAATATCTGTAAAATGTAAATAAAAAAGTCCTCCCCATATACAAAAGGTCAAACTAGTGTGTATATCTATATATATATATATATATATATATATATATATATATATAAATGAGTATGTTTTCCTGTTTCCCACTACGCGATATGCACTTTGTAGAATTCTAACACAATATCGTTTTACGATCCCTTCAAACTCCACCATTGAAAACTTGATGTACAGCGTGTCAAAAAGAAACTAAATGAAAAGTTTTTTGTTTTGTTTTGTTTTTTAATCTGCGAAACTAAATGACACATTTCCGAACGCGCTGCCTCCGCTTAAATGTAGTGCTAGCGGCTAACCGTTAGATCATTCATAAGTCAAAAGTGATTTTCTAAAAATTTCGCCAGGAAAATGAGACCCGTTCTTGGTAACTTGCACCATCCAGCTCCATGTATTCGAGGGCTCTATCGGCCGCCATTTTTCCATTAAAAATTTCGGAAATTACTTATAACTTTAGAACGAGGTAACGGTTAGTTCCGAAACTTTCGCGTCCGGTTCGAACCCCTAAAACGCTACATTTTGGGGCGAGGAATACGCGTTCTGCTATCCGTAATTTTTTTTTTTCAATTAAAAAAAAAAAAAAAACTTTAATTTTTTGGGGGATTTTTTGTAGATCACCGGATTGCGGTCCGTGCTTGGAGAGAGAGAGAGCTCAACATACGATGGCATATAATCCCACTCCACTCGAAGTTCTTGCGTACAATCGACGAAAGGTCCCTATTCTCACAACCCCTTGGCCCTTCCGCGCACAAAAATTAAAATCGACAAATTTATTGGGCATCTTTGATTCCGAATGCCACTCACCAAACACAGCGGTGTTTAGTGGAATGTTTTCAATTCGTGGACCTCTTTTCTATAAGGGATTTTTATTTGAAAACTGGAAAACCTCAAGAGCACTCACACAAGTTGCGAGAGCGCACGGCGCTCCGGGAAAAGCTCTTGACGGCGAGGAATAT
Organism: Ixodes ricinus; assembly: GCA_037355805.1. Classification (NCBI taxonomy): domain Eukaryota; kingdom Metazoa; phylum Arthropoda; class Arachnida; order Ixodida; family Ixodidae; genus Ixodes; species Ixodes ricinus. The sequence goes on along the minus strand of JAZHYW010046138.1, from coordinate 57,957 downwards.
TCCCGAGGGAATGTGATCCAACCTTGTACGGAGAAACGAGGGATGCAAGCCGTTCGTTCATTGCCGTCGTTTCGACGCATACACAGAATACCTCTTTCAGATTCAACTGCATTTTTTGCGACTTCTACATTCTGTAACAGTTCTCAGACGAAGCGGCTTCATCACCGATGCGGTTCCACATAGCATAAAACAGCTTACCAATGTTTTGTGTAAGCATTTCTTTTTGTAATTTTTTGTTGTTATCCCAGTGTCTGACGACTCCGTGTGTTTGGCTATTCCATGCTTCTTGGGAAACCGAGTCCTTCACATGCGTATTACTTCAGGGACTGTATATTGCTATGAAATATACTAAAATGACATAACACTAATGAGAGAAAAAAAGTGATCTCAGTCGTTCCTTTCTCTATCTCGTAAACGCAAGTGACAAGGACTGTTAGGCGAAAAGCCGTTGATTGCACAGACTCCAACGATGAAGTGGCCGAGCGCCTACCCCTATCCCCCTTTTTTTTTTTTCATGTACTTTGGATCCAAACGTCAAAAGGCTGGCGAAGGTTCTCTGTCCTAGCTATTTCCAATGCGATGAAAAACCTCCAACGCTCCTGTCTGATGTCTCGCCGCTGAAAACTAAAACCTCTTAGTTTTCGATTCACTCGTCCAGCGAAGCTCGTCTAGCGACCCCTCGATGCATCGGCAGGTCGTTGACCCAGACCGGTAGCGCAGTCCCAGCCGGGAGCGTGGTGGAGCGAAAGCCAGCTCGCATACTGCAAAACCCCTCGGCCACTGGAATTTAACTGCAAACCCGGCTGCACTGGTTGAATCACTGCTGCGCTTCGGTATTCAACGAGTATTGCCGGATCGCGGATGACACATCTCGCCGAGTAAACCCCGAATCGACGTTCACGACAAAAAACGATTTCAAGCGGTGTCGCACTCGCACGTATGCGATATTAACCGTCAACCTGTGAGAATGGTGCTCAAGTAACGCGATAACTTGATGACTATTTTGCGTTGACTCAGCTCCTAAAAAGGCCCCGTTCACACACTTGCAACCGAGTAGGACCGACTGAGACGAGGCCGGTTTTTAAGAAATAAGCGCGAGAAAAGAATACGGTCGGCGACGCGGCGGACCTTTGGGAAATCGCACTGCTGCACACCGGAACCCAAATCCTTCAGAAATGCCCCAGATTAATTCGATTTCCTCTTCCACATTTGCCTTCCGTAGACGATAGTCCCCGCAGTCGTCAACAAATATGATACGAAAAAAAAAAAAATATATATATATATATATATTTTTAAACGAGTAACGAACGCCGAAAAAAGAAAAAAAAAAGAGAAGGTATTCTTTAGAGAGAGAGAGAGAGAGAGTAGAATGAGAAGGAGAGAGAGAGGAGTCGACGAGTTTTGGCGGGAGTTTTTTCTTCCCATTTCGTTTCCCCTTTGGGGAGGGGAGAAAGCCGGAAGTGGATGCGCGGGAAAACGCCGCGGGCTGGCCTCCTCCTCTCTCCGGGAAGCGAGCGACGGGGAAAGACGGCCGCTTTGGCAGGATCGATAGCGAGAACTGTCTCGACCACGTCTGTCTCGCGGGCCGCGCCTTCCTCGCTAACCCTAACGGCCGTGCGCAGCAGGTGAACGCCCTCTAGGACCGGCATGCGACGCACACTCTGTTCCCAGCCCCCAACGCCGCCGTCACAAAGCTTTCCCTTGTCCTTTAGCGGCGGCAGCACCTTTTATCAGGGGCCTGGGGAGCCTTCATACACGTAGGGCAGCCTGACTTCGCGTACGAACCATGAAGGCTATCTCTAGCAGCTAGTGTGCATGGATATCGGAGTGTCTCCAACTGCCCGACCGGGGTTCACGTGGTTGCTGGGCCGCGGTTGCACTACGAGTAAAGACGCAACGGCATGCGCACAAGCGATTAATTTGACCAGGAGGCGTTCATCATTGAACTGCAAACGCCCTCCACGATACGAGTCGCTCCTTCTCCTAAATCTAGGCTCTTTGGCGGCAGGGACATGCCGCGCAGCGCCGCGCGCGTCTGTGGTCCATCGTTTTTAACTGCGCAGTATCGGGCGTCGAAGCGGAAGAGGACGGGTTGTGGGGGCGTGCTGGTTAGAGCTGGGCCAGCGCGCGGGAAAACTCTGTTCGCGGTAACTGCGCAGTACTGCGATCGCGCGTTGCGGCATGTCGTCTTGAGCGGAAAACGTCCAGCTCGCACAACGTTAGATCGGCGTGTGCGATTGTGCACTTCAAGTGCAAGCGCAGCAGGCTGCAGAAATCACATGCTCGAGCTAAAGGCTTTCAGCATTCCGTGCTGGCTGCATGCTCGTGCTTCCAGTTTCGACCGGCTTCGCTAGCTCGCACATAAATTAGAACATGCAGCCGGTTCACTTTCTGGTCGTTTAGAGACGCTATTTGTGCATCACGACTACGGAGCTTGCATACGGAAGTCCCGTATGTAGGTTCCCTAATGACAAGTGTTGACACAAAATGAAGACGGGGCAACGCAATATGCGGAGCTTGTGGAGAAGAGGGTGGCGGCATCTGGCCACCGCCATGTGTCTGCACATTCACGCGTGCGCTGCACATGCTTGCACGCATGGGGCGCCAGTGAGGTGCCATCAACGTTGGCTGCCATGCTTAGCTTGTAATAACCTGGAGCTGGAGCTGTGGGCAAACTGAAAAATATAGAGCAGAGGTAATCTGACCGGTAGCTTTTTGTTTCTGGCGACAAGCAGAGCACTATATAGCTCCTTCGGAGCAGAGTAGCGCAATCTAGAACGCCGTCTCTCGGCGACTAGCGGCGAACGCCCGGAGGTTCCAACTCCGGTCAGAAATGCATGGGGAACGTGAGAAAATCGTTGTTTCTTCAATATTGTGGAGATGTATACGGGGCGACAATAGTTTTTGACATAATAAAGGAACATTTTAGAATCATTTGCGCTGAGTTGTGTGCCAAGTAAGGACGTAATTTGTTTTAAAAATTGCACGAGCGGCATCATGCAGCAGACGACGCGGCGACGTCACAGCGTCCACGTGACCCGCTCCAGCCAACCAAAGAGCCCATCTCCGCTTGCGTGCAAAATCGTCTGCTTCAAACGCCATTGCCTTGAAATTGCCTTCTCAAAATTTGCACACGCATCCAATATTATTAAAGCTTTGATAAAGTGTTTAGTGCTTTACCAACTTCACGACAGACTAGTTTTGAAAAGTGTGAACTCGCAGTTTATTTTTTAATTAGCCGTCGTTGCGTCGATCTCCATGTATTCTCCCATAGGGCAAGGCCGCCTCCTGGAACCCTGAGTACCACGTGACTCGCATCCGAGCTGCTCTGTCGGCCATGTTGTCGGCAAAGCACGCGGATCAAAGGGTTGCGCTACTCTGCTCCGTAGGAGCTATATAGTGCTCTAGCGACAAGAGAGCAGAAGCTGTGAGTGGGGGTCCGTGCAGCTCAAGAACGTGCAACCGTTGCAACTCAAGATCCGTGCAACCGCTGCAACTCAAGAACTAGGGCGAGGGTAAGACGGGGCGGCGAGGAGGAAGCAGACGGAACGCTAGCAAATACTTTACGAGGTAAAGTATTTGGCTAAAGAAGAAGGAGGTTTCTCCCTCTCCTCACCTGCGTTCCGTCTGCTTCCTCCTCCTCGGCCCGCCTTACCTCGCCTAACCTTTTCGAGTTGCAACGGACTATAGATACACCTCTGTCCTTCTGAATTTAGATAACAAAAATAAAAAAGAAGAAGAAGAAGGCTTTATCGTTTCTTTTGTGAAATAAATCTTGGCAGTAAAAGGTACAACTCGGCTACGCGGCGCAAGCTGCCACCAAAATAACAAGCTTTTTTTGACCCAGTGTTTTGGGCGCATATTGAAGGGACGGCATAAATCGGTAAGGGGCACTCCGCCGATTTCTTTTACGGTCGCTGATTCACCTCGAATTGGTTCAACACACCGATAGACACGGCTGTACCACTTCCCCAAATATTGTGTGGAAAGAAAAGCATTCCGCGAAGTTATTGAGTTTTCGAATTTCATTGCCATCGTGCGTTTCTCAAACCGGGAGCCCCTACTGGCAACATTCACGTGAGACGACAGGGGGAATCGGAAAAACTCTGGGACCACCTCAAGGGATGTGGGAAGCCGAAACTAGGGTGGCTAGAGACCAGCAGCAATAGAAGCAGGACTTAGACAGGGTTGCCCATCGTCTCCCCTGCTCTTTATGTTATACCTCTGTGAGATGAAAAAAAAGAAGGTTAGAGCAGTACAACCTACGGTTTTAACCTGACTTACATGGAGGAAGGACTTCGTATCAGAAAGTAGTGAGACAATACAGGAATTGATAAGGATTTGCAGCAGGGAAGGGAACGGTTTAGGCCTAAAATTCAATTGGGGAGAAGGGGGAACCCCTGGAGATACAGGACACAGGGATAGAACACGCCAAGGAAAGTACAAACATATGGGAGTATGGTTAAGTGAGGGAAGAAAGTATCTAAAAGAACATGAAGATATTGTAATAAAGAAGGGGAAACAAGATTCAGCTAAAAAATAGCTCAGAGTGCAGGCGAGCTGGTGTAGTTGAACATGATTGTAAACCTGAGACTGGGGCATAGAAGAGAGACACAACAGAAGGTAGAAAGAGGAGGCAACGTCTTCTCTTGAAAAAGAGGAGACGTTGCAGAGGTTCCCCTTCTCCCTAATGAAAAGAAAAAGAGGAGGCAGCATTGCCTCCTCTTTTTCTCACTTTGTGTTGTGTTCTCTTTTATGCGCCCAGTACTGGAGTCTACAATCGTGTTCAATGTATTCAAGCCATCGCTGAAACATAGGGCACTACGGGACTGTAATAGATATGAAGTCGTTAAAGGTGTATGGAAGGAGTCATGGTGCCAGGACTGTCATTTGGGAATGCGGTATTCGCAACTTTCACGACCAATAGGGGGCATACTGGTGCCTAACAAAATGGCTGTCAACTGGATGATCGTCGTAGAACAGCAGTACGAGGCTGGGTCTGCAGACGCGCAAGTAATTCTAGTTTTGCTGTATAGCGGGCAGTATTAGAGCTTTACTTTACTTTTCCGCCAGGAAGGCGTAGGCAAACACATTCATTGCGAAGCCGATCATCCAGGGGCTAGGAGCGCGATTCTCACACCGGTACCACCATCGCTGAAAGTTGCGAATAGTGTATGAGGTCAGAAATCCAGGCAGGTTTAGAGATACAGCAGGGAGTGGGCTAGGTTGGCATTGGGTCACATGGGAATACACTAAATGAGGGAGTACAGGGGATATGGGTCGTCCATCTTTCGAGTGGAGAGAAGAGATCAGTAAAGTAAAATTTGAAGAAAGACTAGCTGCAAGTGAGAGATACACGGTGGGCAGCGAAAGTGTGCAAGTATCTATATATGAAAAGTCTAAACATTAAGTGGACAAACCGAGCTCGCAAGCTGTGATCTAAATACATTCAACGAGATGGGGCCGATCAGAGCATATCAGTAGAAAAGGAGTAAAGGAAACAGAGAGGAAATTGTGTGAAGAGGGAATGCAGGGAAATCAGCTTTAACAATATACACGGCACAACAAAGACAAAGGAACGGACAGTATGATAATTCATTGGGGAGCTCATTGCTGTTGAAGATATAGAACGAGGTGCTAAGAATGAAAACATATAGGACTAAATTCAGGAAATAGACACTGCTTCTTGCGCGGAGTTGCAGTGACGTCAGAACGACGCCGAGCTCTGATTGGCTGATAGACAAAAAAAAAAAAAATAGTGGGTGGACCTCGAAGCGTCTAACATTAAGATCTACCCACTATTTTTTGTATTGTCAGCCAATAAAAGCAGACGACTTGCGCGAGCCAGACCAATAAAAGCAGACGACCTGCGCGAAAACGGAACGACTTGCTCTCGAAGGTGCCGAGGCTTCGTGTGGGGATGACTACGGATTTGGCGGAGGCACTAGGATTTGCATGATCATGGAAGAGTTGGTGGAAAAGATCTAGGGAGGGTAAAATTACAGATAAAAATAAGCAATGAAAACACTTTAAAAAGAGGGGGGGGGGTTAGGGAGGCGCGATGGAACAAAATTGCCACGAAATTTTAAAATAGAACGGATGACGAAATGTTAGGCTAGGTGATGCAAGCTGCTGCCCGTTACAAAGGTGTAGCCATTACCGTCCATCTCATCAGAGTTCGACCAAGTTCGACTTTTTCAAACTTTCAACGTGATGTACGACTAAGTTCGACTTTTGTGCACATGCGCGAAAATTAAAAGAACAGTTGACTCCACCTGGCGGAAGAAAGAGTGAAGTCTGCTGTGTGTATTGGCACCACTGGTTCCATTGCCAACGAAAGCATTAACAGCGCACTTGTGGCTTTTATATGGTGTAAGATTGGTAACCATTTTATAAAATGTAAAATAGACCGCTTCTCTAAATTGTTGTTTCCCAAAATTCGACATATTTGTGTAGAAGGTTCGACAAAAGTTCGCGACACTCATTGGTGCAAAGTGGGCAGTAAGCCATGTTCCCAACTGTTTACAAGACGTTTGATGGTGGGAAAATTCACTGAAAGTATGCATAAAGCACAAACATGGAAATTTGAATCCTGGTTTCGGCCATCATCTTCGTCTGCGGTTTTCTCCAATTTTTGAATTTCGAGTTTGCAATTTACTACAGTAAATCCTAGCACCTGATGTTGGTGAAAGCTTTCTCATAACATGGCGGAAAGGTTGGCTCACCTAAGTGAAATCAAGAAAAGATCAGACTATATTTTCTCTACTACTTACTGTGTTGCACCTACAAAAAAACATGTGTTACTGTCGATGCTTGTTTGGGCCAAATGAAGTAAAGAATAGGTAATGCCAATTCTATTTTCTCTCCATTTCTGCAAATTTCGAAGTCTGCAGTGAAAGCCAGAATGGCTCAGAATTTTCTGACGATTTTGAAATAAAGAGAAAGACTTAGTGATAATTGTTTTTCATAGAAAAGTTTTTATTTTTTTTTTTCGTATAAAAAACAGTTTTTTTTATTTTCTTTCTTTTTGACTCCATAGGTTTTCATGTATTCATACTCTCAATTAACGAATGCACCAGCTTTGAGACACCTCTGTAGTAAGTCACAGCGCGATAAGTTAAGAAACCGGTTCATGCGAGATCCCTTCAAACCGCCATTGAACCATTTGACCCGCGCGGTACAAAGCGCCATTATCGACGAGATATTTTGGTGGCGCCACCTTGCAGGCGCCCTCCTGTGACGGAACTGGTAGGATGCGAGCAGGCAACTGCGCTATATCAAACCACGGGTAAGCTATGTTAGTTTGCACCTATGCCGATTCAAAACGGATTATTTATTAAAGAAACATGTACGTTTTTGAGTGATCTTTCTGACGAATAACAGCGCCTATTGATATTCAAAAAAACTTTAAAATGTTCAAAAACAAGCCTGAAGCTTCACGTTTCATCACAGCTTGCACGGCATGCATCAGGGCTATTCACAGACTTTCTGATTCTTGTTTCTTTGGATCTGTGGAGGCTGCTGTAGAAAAAGGCCTTGCATTCACCAGAGTAAATGACTTGCTGTCTTCTTAGCTGTGCAGCGTGCGCAGTTGTGTTGCAAAGCACCGCACACTTCTGTTAGCTACGTCGACCATGCTGATACTGACGCTCCTATGAAGTCGCGACTCAACAGTTGCTGACGAGCAACTGCCGCTTAGCTCCTCCGGCATCAAATACGTGGCAAAGAAGTTAGTCACATTGCGACTTCTGCTCGAAAGAATTTAAGTATAAATTCTTAAATTGTCGGACATGGCCTGGCAAATTCAGGCGATTGACTAATTTGTTCTATCCAATTTTTACTAAATATTGTTTACAAATTTGAAATCGCTCACTGAGGAGCGCATCACGCATTATGCGCTTTGGGTTCGCAAAATAAAACATTCAAACGCTACAAATTCATAGCAGGTGTATATCATTTTTTGGAATGCTAAATTGTTACTGACTTACTAGATTTAAGACTTTGATTGCGAGGGTGTCTCGCACGTTTCATGTCGACCAGGTGAATAAGCAGGGATTTAATTGAAACGACTCCGGAAGCCAGCATCATCCCATCATCATCGTCTACATGATTCATCTGTTCAATACTATTTCATCATCATTAGAAGCAAATGCCGCAGGCCTTTGAGGTATGGGCAATTTGCCTTTCTGCGGTGCTGCAACTCTTCCCAGCTGAAATAGACATATCATATCGTATCATATCAACCACCGCTTCTTCCTGTTAGTTATTTTGAGGAAATGTTTGTTTACTGGTTTGCAAAATTAAATAAGAAACCAGTACTCATAAAACACATTGGAACCAACAGGATACAAGGAGCCACTTTCACTAATGTGATTTAGTACAGATTAAAACAGCGCAAGGACACGGACAAGAACAAGAAGGTAGACGAACAAGAGGCTTCTTGTTCTTGTCCGTGTCCTTGCGCTGTTTTAATCTTTAATCATGAAATACCAACTTGTGTTTAGTACACACGCAAGAGGTTCTCGAATTTCTATTTCCAACTTTCAATTTGATGAGACATTCCTTTTTCTCAATTTTATTTTGTCCAAATCGTAACAAATAATCCATCCTATTTTCCGTGATAGATGTAGTGGAATAAAGCACTGGATATTCTATTTTCATCATCCAGCTTTTTGTACTGGTGTAGAGAACAGCAGACCACCATCCCAGTCGCTTCCACCTCCGGCGCCAAAAGTGTTTGGTAGCACGACTATGTGTGCGCCTCAAGTTCAAGCTTTATTAAAATGTCCTACTAAAATATCATTCCACCAAATAAACACAATGCGTGAAAGAGGCTTGACGGCGCATTACCTGGGCAGCGCATGGAAGCGACCGCCGACGAGACGAGGGATCCAAGATCTGCGCGGTCTGTCCTATTCGTGACGTCACAAACGATGATGATGGCTACAGAAGTGCCCCCGGTAGTTCATGCATGCTGCCAATAGCGCAACACGGCACAAACATGCAATCGTAATTCATTTTTTTTATGTTAGTTATCAAATCTACTAGTATGGTGGCTAGCTACTACACCTACCAGCGGACCCCCCATTTGGGGTCCGCCAAGTAGGCTAGTATGGGGCTACTAAGCGGATCCCCATTTGAGAACCACTTGGAGGCATTCTAGGGGTCTGTGAAGCACCAGCCTCATCACTAGAGACCGGATTTTAGGCAAATGCCTATTTTTTTCCTTGCGTTCCTATCGCCCCATTTTCGATATATGAGCACGAATTGGAGGTCAAGGATGGCTTTTATGGTGGTTTTATAGTGCCTATAAATGCCTATTTTGGGTGTTGGTGCCTAAACTCCGATAAATGCCTATAAATGCCTTTTTTCTCAAATTGGCGCCTAAATCAGCACTATGTAGCGTCAAGTTTCGCTTTCGAGTGCAATTTGATACCTTTATTCATTCTACCTGGAAATATTTACTGTTCTGAATTCTATGGGTTTGAACCTGGTCCTCTTTTTAACACTCCCCCCTCCCTTTGCGCCGGTGCAACCGGAGCGGCGGCTTCTGCATGCTTTACGGGTGGCTTTCCCGCAGGACTTAGCGGTGGACGCACAACTCTACTCCCCAGGGGAACTATGATACCGTCAGGGGCAAAGCAAGAATCAGAGAAGAGCTTGGCGACTCCTGCATTTGGATTTCCGTAGACGAAACAACAGACGTCAAAGGGCGCTTTGTCGCTCACTTTCTTGCTGGGAAGCTTGCGGCGCACGAGAAGACAAGGGCTTTCCTCGTGTGTTCGAAACCTTTGGAGAGAACAAATGGGGAGTCTGTAGCATTCTTTGTAAACGAATTCCTTAAGGTTCTTTGCCCTGCAGGAGTCGAGGCCACCAAGGTTCTGTTGCTCGACACAGACGCTGCAGCCTACATGCACAAGGCCGCTCATCTCCTGAAGGCCTTCTACCCGCAGATGCTCCATGTCACCTGCCTAGCGTAGGGAGCCTTCATGTGCGCTTTGCTAGGGTGATGCCACCCTTTGTAATACCACTCGCCGACAAACTAGCGCCATTTTGGTTCTCGGCGAGAATCCGTGGGGCTTATAACCCTCCCGGAAACAAGCACCTTATCTCACAAGTTCGGAGCAGCGTTGTGGAACCCACGGAAGGAGGATTAGCTTTTTCCCCCCTCGGATCGGAGGACCGATGGACACAAAGGCCGCTTTCCGGCGCACGGGGAAACAATGAGGAACAAAATGGCGGTGGAAGATGGTCTGGGAAAGGGAAACAGGCAGTTGGCATCACTCTATGCGAAGCGCACATGAAGGCACTCTAGCCTAGCGCATGCGCTTCATCGTGTTTGCGAGGAACTGAGAAACCACTTCACTGACGTCAACGAGCTTATTGGTTCAGCCAAGGCCATGTTCCTGAACGCGCCCTCTCGCGTGCGCGTCTTCAAGGAGATGCTGCCTGATGTGCCCCTTCCGCCAGAACCCGTCGTCACACGATGGGGAACGTGGCTAGAAGCTGTTGAGTACTACAACTGCTACTTTTCGGACATCAAGGCCGTGATCAGCGGCCTTCCAATTGACGAGAGTGTTGCAGTCACAAAGTCTCAAGCTGTCCTCTCCGTGAATAGCCTTCCAGGAGACCTCGCGTACCTTTGCGCCAACTTCACGTTCTTAGCGGATTCTATAAAAAAACTTGAAAGTGCGGGAGAAACTCTTGTTACGAGTGTTGCGCTAATTCTCCACGCACAGGAAAGAATCGCCACCGTTCCCGAAGGACCCGTCGCCAAAAAGGCACGTGCGAAGTTGCAATCGGTCTTGGACAAAAACAAGGGGTTTTCTGCCCTTAAAGAAGCTTCAGAAGTCCTTGCTGGGGAGCACTGTAGGATCCCAGTGTCAATTAACCCATCGAATGTTCCCAAGTATAAGTACGAACCAATCACATCTGTCGACGTCGAGCGTCCGTTCTCCGCGTACAAACTCATTCTCAGCGACAAGAGGCACAATTTTGAACCCGGAAATCTGGAGATGCTGGTAGTTACCTATTGTTTCTATAATTTTTATAGTGATTCTTAAACTAGGTTCCGCGTTCTGTCCTAACACAATTCTTAATATTTATATTTCGAATGAGCGTATGTGCATTTGGCAGTGTTGAAAGGTCTTGCCTGTATAATTAAGGTACCTGTAGAAAATTGCTGAAGTTTGTACGTAAGTTCTCACGTAACAACATGTTAATTTCTTAACACACCTTGTCTATCTCGCATTTATTATTTTCTTGCTTTATTGTAATTTAATTGCGTCAGGCAGACATAACTTTGCGCTTTTATAAATCCGTATTACCATATTTCAAGTATTGTTTCTCCTGCCTGTTTCACAATATGCGACGCTTGAGTGACTTTCGCATCTGAACATGTATGTAAGCAATGCGCTTGTGAAATTAAGCCAATTGATCGCCATTAGCCCAGAGGTATTACGGGGCAATTCCACGTCTAAGGTCAATGTATAGAACTTGTTATGAGAGAAAAATAAAGAATTGAATTGAATTGAATTGAACTGTTACTGCCATTGTGGCCTCATAGCAATGACATTTTTGGATTTCCTGTCGTGCTTACAGCTCGCTCACGTCTTCACTTGAAATTATTAGCATTTATCTAAAAATTTATTGCGCCTATTTTATTCTTTTTAGTGCCTAAAACGTTGTTTTTGCCGCGTCAATGGTTGAGAACCACTGACCTAAGAGGTAGCTTTTAGTCCCCGCCACTATTCTTTCGAAGTAAAGTGCGATCCCTTTGTTTTGGCACACTTTTACTTCCGAGACCAGCAAACAACTTTTCCAAAAATAAAAACAAACTAAAAAACAATAAATAAAAATTAAAGTTTTATTTTCTAAGAAACTGGAGTTGCCAGACAAAAAAGAGGTTAAAAAACAGCTTGACTATGTCTGGGATCCCTTTACAAAGTTTCCAGTTTCCAGAAAAAAATAATTTTCAACTCAACTTTTATAAAAGTGAATCGGCAGTGCAAATATTGGGTACAATCGAGTTCTATTGGAAAAGAAAATGCACCGTTGCAACATTCCGAAAGATTCAGCCTAGATAGCTCACCCATTTTTCCCCCTGACTTTCTGTCGATGAAATAACACTGAAAGATGGCCCACCGCCCAGCGACTTGAGTTCAGACGGTCCATTAAAACTCTAGCAGCTATTTCAGGTTCCCATAGCCGGGGAGAGGTTAAGAATTCATGTAGCTGCTCCGCCTCTGTTGCAAGCTTTCCGCCTTCGACGGTACTTCACTTCACGTGCAGCCAAGGCCCGGCGGAAAGCGGCGAGCTTGCACTGTAGGCGGGGGCGTCTACTGAATTCTTAACCTAAATATTTTCCAAACTAGATCTTTGGCATCTGCCTTATTATACAAACCAACCGAGCCGTTCAGAGCAATACATAAACAAAATTCCCAAGTAAATAACAGACACTTATAATTGAAATATTTTAATGAGGGGTAGATGCAGGAGCAGATTTAAGGAGGGGTAATGGAGGAGGGGGGCGGGGGCACCACCTCTTTTATTAACCAAGGGCACTTTTTTATAAAAATAAAAACAACATATACCAGCTTTTTTAGGAAGAAATGTTTAGTAATTGGTGACATGGCAAATATTAGGTCAACAGTATAGACCTAGGCAATGCTTCATCCATAACGTCAGATCTCTTTGCAGAAACCCCCTTCCCCCCAGCCTGAACCGTAAAACTGCCCCTGGGTGTACAGTGTCCCATGATTTACCAAGATCACTGTGGGCACAGCTCCATTCTCTATACATTACTTTCTGTGGATGGCCAGCAGCACTCCCATGAACACCGGACGATGTCCCCTCTGCTGGGAAGTGACCCGGGCGGTTCTTTGCGAGTCCTGCGGTGGGAGGGGCTAGGGCGGCAGCTCTGCCAGGGCGTCCTGAAGCTTCTTCCTGGCCTGGTGCACCTGCTCCTCCTGCTTGCGGATGTCCTCGTCTGTCACGCTCAGCGCCTGAAACGCGCCCACCAGGGGGGGTTAGAGTAACCGAATGGTGGAACCCGAGCAGTAAGTTCCTCTCCCTTTTGGCGCCAACTCCTCACTGGTGCAAAATGACCCAAAGGTGCGTGCGGGGCTCACGCGTGGATGGTTCCGAGGGATAGGGTCGACGTCGGCGCACCGCAGTGTCGGCGTTGACCGAGGTCGCATGCCGCCGTCGCTCCTGCAAGAGCAACGGCCGCTTCCCCACAATACTTGGAGGAGCAAAATGGGAGACCATTGCTACACTCTGCTCCGCAAGCGGAGCATGTATGGTTACTCTCGAGGGAACGGGCCCTTTTCAGTCCCCTTGCCGTAAACCAACAAAATTTGGCGGTAAAATTTTCTTGCTAAATTTGGTGGTAAAATTTTCCGTTAAATTTGGCAGGAATATTTTCTGCTAAATTTGGCGGAAACGTTTTTGTGCCAAATTTAGCGGGTGGAGAGGGTCATGACGTCGCAGCCACGCGTGTTGTCATACGTGGCTGCGCGTGTTGCATTATGAGATTTTTTAGTTCGCCGACGATGGATTTTCTGCGACACCATCTTCTAAACGCTTTCGCGCTAAAATGTAGATGCCGAATTTGGAGTTCAAGTCAGAGTGAACAATACATAAAGAGCAACCAGACAATGTAGCACCACAAAAAGGTCAAGGACATCAATTCAACATTAGGTGACACAAGTTGGTGCAGAACAAATAGTGTTGTGGTTTTCTTTTTTGCTCTCTTGTTGCCAGGTTTTCCGGGTATAATCGTCCATCAGTCTGCCTAAGTACCAAATCTTATTTCAACCGCACCAGGGGAACTTTAAAATTTACAACAAATGATCCGACATTTGCACTATCGACAGTGCTCTTTTGTAACCAATCTTTTTCAGTTAATGTCCCCCGTAGAGACAAAAATTAATATCTGTTATTACACACATAGAAGTCCTTTTGAAGGAACCATGAAACAACTTTTTTACTTTGACTAACCGGTGTTCAGAATAAACACACGTTCAAGCAAATGCAGCCAAGATTATGATTCTTGTCTCCTGTACCCAATATAGTTGCTTTGGAATGAATCACTCCACATAAGGAATGCAAATTGCTCCGAAGCAAGAGAAGGCTAATCTGGCTTGCCACCACCATTTCAGTTTCACGGTTCATTTAATCGATTTTCCGTCGTAGGAACGAGCATTGCTAACGAGGGCGGCATCTCCGCGACCACCAGAGTCACGGACGCTGTCTGCGCCACAAGGTTAATATAATAATATAGAGGAAAAGGTCCCAGGGAATTCGGCCGCTTCGGAACCAACTATGGTCCTCATAGTTCGTCCCGATGGGACCATATTTCTTGCGACGCTTTGATATACACGAAGAAGCTGAAAAGCATCACTCGCAAGGTCTCTATCTAGTGCATTTTTCTTTTATTTTGCTCAAAAACACCGACATTGCACAATGTATAAAAAGAAATAAAGTCGAAAAGCACTCAAATAACTTCAACTTGTTGCGGCAAAACGAACCCGCCTAACATTTTCGTCCGCTTTCTTTCCGCTCTTCCGTCCATCTCTTTGGTGGGCCTCCTTGGTACGGGCTGTCGCCTTTCCGCGGTGCCACGGCTCTCCTGAGCCAATAAAGATTATTATTATTATTATTGTCATTATCTCTTTCTCGTTCCTTTTCTCGGGACGACCGATGTTGGCGCTTACGATTTGCCGTATTCCGCTTCAGTCCTCTATCCCCTGGTCCGCGCGGAGCGAGAGAGTTGCCCACCTGCACGAGGGGCTGGTCCGGGTTGATGTAGATGCCGGGGTGCTTCTCGAGCACCGAGCGGGAGCCCGTCTGGCCTGTGATGGGCTGGGCGCTCATGTGCAGCGCCGTGGCGATGCTGCGCAGGAGGGTCTCCTGGCTCACGTCCGGACCCACGCCTGCGCATCCACGCCCAAGTGGTCGGAACAAGCGGAAGTGGGACGCTCCCGCGGGGCGCAGGAATGTTCACGCGAGATGGAACCCAAGCCAAACAGCCACACCTAAAGTCACTGACAGGATAAAGGCCTGTTCACACGTGCACCACGGCGCCAAGTCGGCGTTGACGGTAGCAATGACCTAGCTTTATCTCAGTGCTGTGCTGCGTATGTCGAGTCGTAGGGTCTTCTAGTAATCCGACCTTTGGCGTGAGCTGTCCTTTGTTCGATAACACTTTGGCTTCTTATGGGCTTCGAGTGTGCATGCAGCGGTCAAAGCACGACCGAAGGCAACGAGCGCACGCCAGAGACTGGACGTCCAAAAAAGATGCCCTGCGCTTCTTGTCAAGTTGGCTACTATAGCCTCCAAGCGTGTCTGGGCGTGACGCAAACGGGTGCTCCTGCGCAGCTGAAGATGCCCGTCTCCCGACATCCGACACACAGCCAGACCAGACAGTTTGGCCCCATGAACAAGTTTAGAGCTGGATACGTGGATGGATGGCACTGGCTATAGTCGGTAACAGGTTAAGAGTAAAGTGGAAGCTTCCTTGCCTCTTCCCACTTTTGCAGAGCAAATGCTGGAGAGGGGGTTTCCATTTCTCCAGCATTTGCTCTGCTAAAGTGGGAAGACGTTGGAGGAGCTTCTGTATACCTTTTGTATTGGGCAGTAAGCTTGTGCTACCACTTTCAACCAACTTGAAACAACTGGTGTGAAAACGTGTGGCCAGAGGCTTAATTGTCTCGGTTCGTTGGGAGGAGCTTTGCGAAGAGACACACCTCTCATGCTCTTGGGCAGCTCAAAGCTCTGCAGCGCCTCTTCGTCCCGGTCGCAGGCCTGCAGTCCCTGCAGCCTCTTCTCCCAGAACAGCTGCAGCAGAAACACTGGTGTTACCGCAGTCAAACCCCCAATCCTTGGAAAGGTGGAATACTGAAGGAGGATGTCACACGGAACGGAAACTGGGCAGTTTAGCTTTCCCCTTTGTGCTGCCTTTAATGACCATTATAAGGGGAATAATAATGGTTATGCTCAACCTTTCACAGCCTTGTTGGATAAAGTAAACATCTTGGGAAGGAACAGCGGCAAACAAATTTGACAAGGGTAAAGAAACCCACACGACAGGAAGGCGCTGAACTAACAACTGGTATTTTAATACACAAAAAAGGAAGGAAGGAAAACAGGAAGCATCTCAATCTTCCTTCTTTCTTCCTTTTTTGTGTATTAAAAAACCAGTTGTTAGTTCAGCTGCCGTCCTGTCATGTGTGTTTCTTTACCCTTGTCCAAGTTTCTTTGCCGCTGTTCCTTCCCAAGATGTTCACTTCAAACCAACTAGCCCAATACGTCACATTATTGTCGGATAAATTTTACCCGATGGCACTATCAGCTGTGAAAATGCGTTCACCCAAGGAGAAGAAAAAAAATGAGTAGCACTTTGTTCACAGCTGTCAAAATTGTCAACACAGAATATGTATAGGGTTCTTCGTTTTCGGGTTTTATATTTTTCAAAAATCGGGGGGGGGGGGTAAAATCGGGTGCTATTTTTCAGGCTGATAATCGGGGAGAAATCGGGTCTTTCTGAAGCCATTAGGTTTCTCACGTTGTAGTCGTAGTAGTTTTCACGTTGTAATAGTAGTTCTCACGTTGTAGTAGTAGTAGTTTTCACATTGTAGTAGTAAATCGGGTCTTATTTATGAAGGAAAATATCTGAAATGTGTTATTTACACAAACAAAAGTCAACAAAGTATATGATATAGCAATGGTGTTCGATCTTACAGTATATTTCTGCCTTCTGACTCATTTTGAAGCGAATATCTGCAGAGGTAATGCAAATCAAAGAAGTCTGTTACCATCAAGCAAGTGACCGAGGAAGCAGTTCTGGAACAGACCCAGAATTGTTCTTATTTTCCATAAATTCAGCTGCTTTCAAGACTGGCATTCGGAGAAAAATTGGGTTTTACCCGGTTTTAATAAAAACTTCGGGGTGCAAAAATCGGGTAATATCGGGTTTTACCCGAAAACAAAGAACCCTAAGATATATGTGACAGTCACGTGGATGGTGCCACTGTGTGTGACGTGGTTCTGTGGTTGGTGCAACAATGGGCAATATGTGGTCATGTAGTTTGTGAAACTGGGTAACTTGGTCACACAGTTGTTGACACTGGGTCATATGGTCAGTGCCATTTAGCCACTGTGCTAATCTAATGGGTGAACAAAAAATTTAGTTCCACACCTTCCACGGGCAGGGGGAAGGTTGCCAGCCCAGAAACATATTCTATGCTAAAAGAGAGGCAGAAATTACAAAAGCCAGATCGAGTGAGTGCCAGGCGCGTTCCACCGAACACGAGGGCCTCACCTGCTTGGGCTTGTCGGGGGGCCCGTGCTTGAAGTCCGAGCGCACCTTGCCCTCCTGGGAGCGCACTACGGTGACGGGCTGCTTGAAGATGGAGGCCGTCTGGCGGATGGGCGGCACTAGGGAGGCATCGTTGCGGATGCCCCGGCTGTAGTCGAACTGGGTGCCCCGCTGCCGGCGGCTCTTGCGCAGCAGCAGCGAGTTGATCTTGCCCGTGCGGAAGTCGAAAGTGCTCAGGTCGATGGCGTCCCCCAGGAAACGAGCCAGCTGAGGCTTGCTGCGGAACTTCTTGCCGCCGGGGCTGCGCAGCAAAGAACAGCATTGCTCGTGCGTATGCTCGGAGGTATAGCCGGCAGCCTGTCTGGGCCAATCGCCACTTTTGTGCTTTTGGTGGCAGCGAGGCAGCTGGATGATGATTGCACTCAGCTAGTATGTGCAGAATTTTCCGGCGTCAGTGCACTCGCGCCACGAACAGAATGTTTCGATAAGCAGCGGCAAGGACCTGCCGAAGGATCGGTTGCAGATTTTACAAGGACTGGCCCGTCAGCAAAGCAAGCTTCATTATGTGGTCCAAGGCGTATAGGTAACTGGAATCCCACAATTATTTGACGAGCGGCCCTAGGAGCTGCGATTCAAAGCTTTTCCAAGTTGTGACATTCTTCCAGAGAGCGCCGTGGGATGCCTGTAGTAGTACACATGATATTTCAATCGCGGTCATCCAAGATCATGGTGGAAAAGCGCTACTAGGGGAACGATCGACACAATCCGTACGCCAGGCGCCAAGAATTTGCCGTCCGAGCAATCACACCCTGGCCGAGCAAAACAGTTCGAGCGGCACATTCCTTTCTTACATCTTTCTGCATGATCATAGTCAAAACATCACTTGCACCCTATTTTCAACCAGGAAGCGTTACTACCTGTATGTCTTATGCGCTTATTAAAACAATTAAAACAGTTTCTCGCTACCACCGCTAAGGGATTCCTATCAGCTTCTGGTTGGCCAAGAGAGCATGTCAAGCCCTCTTTCTGCGTCTGGTGCATGCCCTGGCTCTGCCTGCACCTCCCATTGACCAAACTCTCTCTATACACAGCTCTAATGTGTCGCCGATTTCTCTTTAAAAAACTGATTTTCACAGAAACCAAAGGGCACCATGGGCCCCACGGTGCCCTTCAGTATCTGCAATAGTTCAAATATAATACTTTTTGTTTTTCAAATAAAAAAATCGGCAATGTTTTTTATTTAGTTTTATTTTTGTAATGCTTAGAGTTTATATATTGAGTTATGACCATAAACAGACTTTCACAGGAAGTGGCTTAGTGCCCCTTTAAGTGCAAGCATAGTATAAAAGCGGTCTTTGAACTCAAACTATTCTTCTCAGTGGAGATTATATCCCTGGGGCGAGATTAATAGTGATGCCTGAAAAACTGTTTCTGGATGGTTCATACCACTGATCTAGTGGTTCATACTGACAGGATCGCTATGATCACAACCGGCTTTCTGTGTGTTCGCTGAAGACATGCAACGGTTGCGCGAAGCATGGGTACTACCAGTTGTAGCACGTTTCGTTTGTCTTACTGTTATTGTAATTAGTGGTAGTAGAAGCATCATCAGTTTAAACCTCGTACACAAGCGATTTACAGAAAGAACCGACGAAGGTAACCGAGACGAACTCACGATAACCCCCGAATACGTTGTTCGCGATGCGTCTTTCTCGGCTGCCGTCGTAGTGTGGACACACAGCGTCGTTCACACCAGGGCTACTCCCGTTTCTGACGCACTTGAACGGGACCCGAGAGCGCCGAGATCACCTGTAGTAGTAGACGTCAACTTTGCCGGCGGACAGCCCAGTTCTGCGGATGACCTCTTCTCGCTTCCAACCTTTGGGCAGCGCAGGACAATCCGTGTTGGTCGTCATGTTGGCGGGGCCCGGCAAGCCCGGCATCACCGCTCCGGAGAGCATCGCGTGGCCTGAAGAACGAACGCTTTTTTAAATACGAACCAACATCAAGGCGACAATCAAGGATCGAGAAAGACGCTGAGCTCTGGGGTACCCTAGCAGCCACGAGGCGCGACATCTTACTACATTTCTACTAGCAAGGTCCTGGCGCTGGTGTCTGCTGATTTAGGTTGTAAAGCAACAAACATTATTCAATCTAATAAAAAAACTAACTACCATAAATAATACTTATTATGCTTTAGACTTTAGGTAAAAGCGAGGAAAAACTAACCAATCCGATCGTATTGGGTGGCTGTCCTTTTTGTGAAAGAATAGCCAATATTAATCACTCCAATCCAATCCGTATTTGGTTGCGGTTGGATTTAGCGGACGGGATTTTCTCGGCTCTGCAGATTCTTCGATGTGCGGCGGTGCCATTCGTTTCATCAGATTTATGCATCACTTCTAAGATATTGACCGAGTGCACGGTTATTTAGTTGACATGCCATGGTAAGCCGGCGCCTTCAGTGCCCGACGACGCTAACTCTGTGTCTTCATGAGGGGTTCGCCTCGGATCTGTCGAAATACGCATTCGGATTCCACTGGCCGCTTCTTCGCCTCACTCAGAGCCTCACTGACAGGATCTAGTCACCCCATATGCATTTGCCGTAGAGGTGAACACGACTCGAGCTAGCTCAATCACCACAGATGCTTTGCCGTAAAGGCGAACACAGTTTGAGCCGGCGTGATCGCCAGTGTTGCGCGTGCCGTAGCGTGACAGGATTCCTCTTTGCCTCGGTTTCAGTCTGCTCTATTCAACTTCCAAAGCCTGCTGGCCGTCGTGCTGCTGCTGATCTGCACCTGCGCCTATGTCCGCTCCATCTACCCGAGCCTGCTGGATAGGAACAAGGAAGGGTGAGCTCCCTCCCCGAGTCCGTCCGCGCAAATGCGCCGATGCCGACGAAGGGCCCGTGCGTTTCCCTCTAATCGTGCTGTGCTTTGCTCCCGGCACGAAATTCGAACAATCAGCCGGAATCTCGCCTTAATTTTTCGGCATAATGTGCTGCCTTTTGACAGGGAATGTATCCAACGCTTACTATGGATGCTTTGCACCTGACGTGATCCCGTCAGCTCTTCGCCCACTGCCAGAGAAAAGGAGAAAGATGAACACCCTTCTCACCAGGACACTCTTTGTGTGTCCCAGATGTCGCTATTCTCCCTCTAAAAGATTATAGAAGATTAACCCGTCACTCAAAATTCGTACAAAAGCAGCTTTCCCTCTCTCTCTCTTCCATGGTGGTGCGAAATGGATGATGTGACGTCAGTGCAAAGCATGTTATGAGACTCCGGCGGGAGCTACGTGCTCGCCGGACCTATCGGCTGCCTCTCTTTCATCACCCGACCCAGTTCTCTGCTCGTGGGTATGGGTGAGAGTGTGATCACATGGCGAAAGAGGGGCTTATCACTCGTACAATGAGGACGTAGCTCCCACTGCAGTCTCAGCTTAGTGGTGAACAGAATGTACATGGTGTTTCCAAACACTGGTCGGGCGTACATATTTTTTTATAAATAAGGTAATGAACTGAATGCATTGATACTTTTCACGAAGGTGTCTTTTGGGTGGTGCATTTATCATACTAAAAATTTATAGGTGTAGGTGTCAGGAGAGAAATTTAAGCCTAAAGGAATCTGTATTTTTACTATGCCCTTCGTGAACTGGTGTTTCAGAAAAACCTGTGACACCATCGGGTGGTCAAAATAGCAACTATTGGTATGTTCCTTGCACTCTGTTTCTGCAGGCGAGCCAGCGTCTCCACGTGGAGACAAATAAAATGTCTTGAAACATGGAAGCTCGTTATCGGCGACCCAAACGCAAGCTCCAATGAACAAAGCAGTTGTGGCTGCGCCCATCGACGCCGATCGTCCGCTACATTTGGTGGTCGACGCCGCCACACAGCAGCCACAGATACGGGATTACAAGATTGGTAGTAGAGATCGAGGGGAGTGTGAAATTGCGCACGAAATTAATAGGTTATACCGTTTATACAGTTTTACAGGCATACAAACGTTCGACACGGAATTTGAAAGGTGCAGAAAGATTTCTAAGCTAGGTAGCGCAAGCTACCGCCCAATATAAGAAGACACAGCCGGCAGCATCCATCCATTCCTAAGCCACCGCCGGCAGCTCCGTCGCCGCTGGTTCGAACACTCCTCTGTCCCCACACCGTCCCATTTTCGAGGCGCCCACGGCGCTTTCGCAGGGATGGGGTGAGACGCCGACTGTGTGAATGAGGCCTGACCCGCCGCGTTAGAAAGCTCCGTTCGATTTGTCTTTTTTTATTTTTTACTCAGTCCTCATAGTGGAAATTTGCCTGTAGCTGGCACTGGTATGGTGTACATAGCACTGGCTACTGTTTTTGTACGAAGTTCTCTTGGCAGTTAGGTATGAAGAAGCTAGAAGTCCTGCAGCGCCTACTTCAAGGGGAATAATATGAGCCTCCCCACCCTGCCTCAATCAGCAGTCTTTCTAAGTAAGAAAAGAATGGCAACTTGAAGTCGTTAATAATAGTTAAGAAAAAAAAATATATATAGAAAGTTAACCTGGTTGCGGCATTTTACACGAAAAATCTAAGTCCAAAATACCCCCAAAAATGTGGAATTTTTTTTTCTTTATAAATAAATTCTAAACACTTTTTTGCGTTGTTCGCATTTGCTCATGCTTCTCGAGTTGTTTACGAAAATAGCTCTCTGATTTATTTGGCTCTTCGAAGACGACCGCAATGATTGTCTTATCGAAGCTCAAGGCGCAGGTGTTGACTGAAATCACCAGCGTTATCCCGCACAGTGCGTGTCATGCACGTCAACTTTGCTGGTGCGATTTACGCCCAGGTTACGTGATGTCCGTAGATAGTTTCAGCCGTCCCGCTTAGCTCTCCGCAACGAGATTGGGAACTCTGCAGACAGCATCTCTGATGCGGAAGGTGTGGCGAAGGAGTGAAGAGGTCCTACGAAGACTCAACTCCCCATTAGTCCGGGCGGAGTAAAAATTTGCCCAGGTAAAACGTCACGCTAAGAGGAAGAAAAACAATGCAAATGGTGCCACGGCTTGCATGAGCACCATAAGTCGGTCGTCGTGGAATCAACTGCACGAAATGTTTTGCCACGACTTTGCTTATCTACCGGATGCCGCGACGTGAATCATTCCCTCTTCCACAAACAGGCGATAACCAGCATAAAGCTGCTTTCCTTGCTTGACATGTTTAGTATATCACACTGTCATTTAATCTGTCGAGTCGCAAAAGCGTGCTGCATGGCCGCTTTCTCTCTCGTGAGCAGCCGCTTCCACGTGGGAACATACCACAGGTCCTTAAAGCGACCACGGGAGGCGCTGAAGGCGCGATAGACGGCGGCGCCATAGTGGCATGCACGGAGCGCATGCACAAAGAGGAAAGCGACAAAAATTGTCTGGTTGACGCCGCCACTCCTAGATGGCGCAACATAAAGCAAAAAAACATGAAAGCCTCTTTGAGACAAACACCCGAAAGCAGATCCAGCCCCTCCGAGCGTGTACGGAGCCATTTGTGAAAAGCAGCGTCAACCAGACGGTTTTTGTCGCTTTCCTCACTCTGCATAGAAAGAAACATCCATAGTAGCCCTGAGACGTAGGAACAATAAAAGAAACGGACAGAACAACGTAGTCTCTAACACAGCTTGAAATTTATTAAACGATCATCACCTTATATTCATGTCCCAGACCTCTTTTGCTATTCAAACGACCTCCTCGCCCACTACACAGTGTACCCTAACTTTCACCCTATACCGATAACTGCACACAAACCCGAATCACAAAGGCATACAAGCCCGAAGCACAAACAAACAAACATTTTTTTAAAATTTACATTTGTAATATGTGAGTTTAAAGAATGCATTGCCTAAGGATACCTTTGCGAAAAGTTTGAATGCACTCTGTCCATTAAATAATTTATAAAATTTTTTACACCTGGTCAGCGATCAGGAATACTTCGTAGGTAACAAGACTGTAGTGCTGGTTTTCTTGCCAGATGAGCGCAGGGCACAGTTTGGTGACGAGCGCACTGCGTCAACGATTTGCTACAACTCAAGTTTGCCCGATCGGAATGGGAGTCCCTGCCAAACGCCCGTCGCAGCTGCGCCTCCAATCTGTGCCTTCCGCCGACCTCCAGTAGGTGATCTGGAAGATCCAGCACTATGGCCGTTACCTGTACTCCACGTTGCGTCGAGTCCGACCGCAGCAAGCGCTACAACCCGACGGAGCCAATCAGGCGGTTCCAAAAGTGTATCGTCTTTTTGCGTTTGGTGTCACCGTCTAAACCTATCGTGCGCAGAAAAAAGCAAGCTTAGGATAGTGGGGCATCCACTGTGCTTGATTGGCTTAGCCATTGATGGCGAATCCACAAAGCAAATGAGCGCCGTGGCGACGCACTTTTGGTGCTGCCCGATTGACTTCGTCGGATCGTAACGTCGGCTACAGTCGGATTAAACGGGGCTGTTCGCACCATGAATAGGGGTTTTACTACCAGATAGTACTTTGCAGTAGTAACCGGATGTTTGTCGGAACAGTGACGGCGATCTCTATAGAGTCAGGGGACGTCACGCCTGGCAGTCCGGTCTCACAACGTCGAATGTCCGATTGTGAAGCTCAGTTCGGTGATCGTCAGCCGAGATAATCGTTCGTATTTCTCATTTTCCTGCGTCTTACTTTTACAGGTTCCTCGGCATCTTTTGGAAATGCGCACGCATAGGTAAGTGAAAGAACTTATTTTTTAAGCGCTTGACAATGAAGGCTTTTCTGCAATTAGAGAGCCTCCACAAAATCCCTTAATTTGTGCAAATCAGAAATGCCCAGGCCTTTTCAAGCATTCAACTTACCAAATCCGAGATAGTTCTATCGTAGCAAGAAAATAAAGCAACGAAGACGATCGAGCTGGCTTGTGCTGTGCCAAGGGGCACTCCCTACTCTCTAGTATTTAATGGCGTCTAAGAACAAAAAGTGTGTGTAAGTTTTCTTTGTTCACGTGGCCGGGGTCTAGGGCCACTTTCTCTTGGCATTTCTTTTCTTAAACTATTGGACCCTGCTTTAGCTTTCCAACTCCACTGTTGGCAACTTGGCGATGAGTTCCACGGCATTTCTAAAGCAACTAATTCTTGGTGCGTGTATACCATCTCATGAGGTCAGGTCACGCTAAAGTGTTTATGCGTCCTAGCGAAACGTTACACGAGACACTTTTGCTTTAAAGTCACTGGTGTGACCGGTTTGTATAACCGTGCACTGACGCCGGGTTTCCTCTGCCCAGGTGAGAGGAAGAGTCCCTGGGTGGCGGGCTGCTGCATTGCCATGGCCTTCACCATCCTCTTCTGGACGTGAGGAGTGAGCATCGCGGACCAGGTGCCCCACCTTCCCTCGAATAAAGATCACATGTTTTACTAAGCACTTGGCCTCACCATGCGGTAGCCTCAACCAAAGACGTGTGCTAGGCATGGCTGCGCCACACTAATGTAACAAGAGATGCAAAGGGTCGTGACCAAGGGATGACTACAGAATGCAGCAAATGGGGGGCACAAAATCTAGATGCTGAAACATGCCGTCGTGGGCCTGGGACGTTGGGCTGGGTGACTAGGAGGGGCCAGCCGAGAGATCGACTCAGTCTACCATTTTTGGGATTCGTAATTTGAGGGATTTTGGTATAGAAATGTGCTTGCATTTATCAAACTCTCGAGCAAGCATGATAGGCTCTTGAGCCAGGGGCTCCTGTTGGTGCTTGTGCTTTCACTACGAAAACTTCCTGGACGGGCAATTTCTGAAAATAGCGGATTAACTATGGTAAGCTTCACTTCGTTTCCTGCTTACCTTTGGTTACTAGAACCAATCAAAGATCAGGGGCGGATTTAGAGGGGGGTCCGGATGTCCTGACCCCCCTCTTGATTTCTGCATGTGTAAAATTTAGGGCGTAAAACGAAGGAGAGGGGGAGGGGATTCCTAAACAAATGGCACGCTGACCAACACCTGACCCCCCTCAGGAAATTCCTGCATCCGCCCCTGAAAGATGCGTATCAGGTTCTTCTTCCGGCACTCTTGAGTCGGGCCATAATGACACCCATTTAAAGACACTTACCGAAACAATGTCACCGTTTTCTCTGGGCTAACATTCCTCTTCCTTGTAACACACTTCAAGCTGTTGTCAAAGCAGTACTTGTATACATTGTTTGCGAAGCTGAGCTGGCAGTGTAGTCTAGAAGGGCGCGCAGTTTCTCTAACCTAATCGGTTTTGAACAACCAGCTCGTCTTTCGTCTAGTTGTACACTACTCTTGAGCCGCACCTTACAACAAGCAGCCACCAGAGCTCCATGCTGAATGGCACTACCCATTCACTAAACCAGCCGAGAGATCGCCAGAAGAAGAAACGAAAACCCCTTGGACGTTTGTGCATCTGGTTTAGCTGTGTCGCCTGGTGTGGCGGTGTTTCTATAATCTTCGGCTCACCTGAACGAAGATGCCCCTTTGTTGCGGAGACATGCGGTTTAGAAAAGCTGGTTTTAGTGAACGCCGTTTTACCGACCCCAGTTTATCGAATCCCTTTGTAGAGAAACTCGGGTTAGAGAAAATGGCGATGAGTTAGCGACTTCGGCCGCCGCGAAGCGGCGTGTACGGATACGTCAGGTGAGTTAACATTTTTGTAATGAGCCGCCGCAAACTGCCGCTGCAAAGCGGCGGGAGCGCAGCGGGAAGCCTGGGTTAACACGCGCACCAGTGATACACGCGCAAAGATGGAAAGCCTTTTTTAAATAGCGTCTTTTCGATAAACGGCGTTTCTCTAAACTGAGGCTCTGCTTCCTCTAAACTGTGCTTCGATAAAACGTGCTTTGATGAAATGGCATGCGATCAACCGTAGTGAATCCCCTAGTCCGGTGGTTCAGCGTTTTCTGCTCGCCGCCAGTCGAATGTAACGGGTTCTTTTGCAAGCAGCTTTTAGCTTTTCGACATGGCCTGTTAGAAAGCCGTTCGTCTTCACTCTGATCGCGGGCGTCGGGCAAACTTTTGCCAAAACGATAACAGCGCGTGTTTTTACTCTGAAAAGAAATGGGCAAGGCCTCTTGAAGGCACAGTTTGTGCTTACGACTCAAGAATGTCAATTGGTCTTTCATGTAGGGGCTATTATATTGGTGTGCACATCTGCACGCGGTTCTGGTTACCTTTTAATCATCGCTTGGTCCTGCTTTATCCCGCAATTCCAATACTCCACAGTTTCTGAGTCCCTGGCTGCCTAGGCTGGCAAATGCTAAGTCCGTCTGTGCAAAATGTTCATAGTCGATGCCTATTCTGTGAAATATTTTGCACAAAAAGCGAGCATCTCGTACGGCGCAAAAACATAGGGATAAAGGGGGGGGGCGGGGGTACAGCCTAGAGTTTGCTTTGGGGGGTAAGGCAAATGCCCCACTGCCCCCCCCCTCGTATAGACACTTTGCAGCAGCTGTGCATGGGCGCCGCCATAACTGACCTTCAGTTTTGTTTCCCATTATTCTGTTTACTTCATTTCATCCTTACCATAGCAGGGCAGGTTATTGCCATCTTAGATTTTATTCTGTATTTCTCCCCAGCATTGGCCTTTGTGGAGGCTCGTCCACACCAATTTCAGTGCCTCGGTATCTCGGTAAAACAAGAAGGTCATCTATGGCGGCTGTATTCTGGCGCGTGTGTAGAGCGTCTATATAAGAAGGCTGGTTGAATAAATTTATTAGCCAAGTTAGAGATGACTGTCTGTTTCTGTTACTTTCTCTTCCACTGTAAAAAAATGCTTTCTTCTGCCCCGGTCTCGGATTAAAATCATCATGGTTTTAATCCGTCCCTGTAGTCACAAAGTGCTAAAATCCCTGGGTGCATTTTTTTTTTTAAAGGGGACAGATTTAGTATTTAAAATTTCTTTTCAAATGCATAGTTCCGCTCCCCCCTCAAAAAAAAAAAAAAGAAGAAGAAAAAAAGTGTCCCTTCAGAATTTGCTATGGCGACGAGGATATTATTATTTTCGACAGCGGTATCGCATTTTGTAATGGGGCGACTAAGATGATATTTCGTCGGGAGTGCCAGCAGAAGAAGAAGAAGAAGAGAGAAAGGGGTGCCAGCAAAAGAAGAGAAAGAAGGTGGTGCACTGGTGTCAGGAGCTTCGGGCTGTAGTGCTTTTCTTCTCCCAAGCAGGCGATGCGCCCTCGCCTTGCGGCGCTGCTGGGTTGCATTTGGCTCAGCTTTGCCCTTGGTGTCTTGTGCACTGTGTTCACGGTTAGGCTCAAGATCCAAACTGAGTCCATTCTACGGGTACTCGAGAGCTACTACTCCCAGCAGAGAGCTGCCCCCGCACAGGAAGATGAATGCCTCACGGCCATGTGCCGCTGGCACGGAGACTACCTCTGGGACCGCCTCAATGCGACCGTGGACCCCTGCGACGACTTTTACGCCCACGTCTGCTCCTCCGCCTGGTTCCAGGACGGCGGCGTCTCCGACCAGCCGTACACGGACTTCTCTGTGGCCCAGCTCATGGCGGATGTCCGGGAGATGCTTTTGCGCCAGAAGAGCACTCCTCAAGCTGCCTGGAGCTTCCCTGCTCAGGCGGCGCAGCTGATGAGGCTCTGCCACCGGACGTCTTCCGGAGGCTGGGACGACGTCCTGGAAGCGCTGGCCAGCCTGGGACTCGGCGGATGGCCCTATGAAGACGAGCTGTCCTTGGCCTGGAGCCCGCAGCGTGTGTTCGGCTCCCTGGAACGTGACTTGGGAGACAACGCGATTGCCGGAGTGGTGCTGAGGAGGGACTTGACCCAGGCGGCCGAATACCAGATTCACCTGGAACCGGTGGACACGCTGTTACGTCGGTACCTGCTGCACGCGAAATCGACGGGCTCGCTGAATGAGTATGACTCGCAACTAAACACAATTCTGTTGGCATTTGCGTCGAACATCAGCACCGCTGCGGCCGAAAACAGGACAAGCGCTGTGCCCCGTCGTCTGGCTTCTGACGTCGTGGCGTTGGAGAAGCGGCTGGAGGCGCTTCAAGACACCCGACTGCTGCCCCTCGAGCAACGCTTCGTACATGTCGGTCAGCTGGGCTTCGTGTCGAAATGGAGTTGGACAGCCTTTCTTGGCGAGGTCTTCCGCGACACCAGGACCGTTGCAGACAACACGACACTGGTCTGTGACCGCTGCGACTTCTTCAGGAAGGTCCTCCTCTTGATAGAAGAGACGCCCCTCCAAACCTTAGCGAACTATGCGGGGCTGCGAGTCCTCGCTCTGCTGGCACCCCTTCTTCCTTCAAGGGACTCTTGGGTGCCCTTCTTGGTTCGTATCTCGGGTCGGGGTCTGAAGGGCATACCCGAGCGCGTCGAGTCCTGTCTGGCGCTTCTGGAACGTGTGTACCACTACGGCTCGGCTATGCTGGCACGGATGGCTCTGGGCAGGCAGTTCCCGATGGTCTATCGAAGCCAGTATGACAGGCAGCTGACGACGCTTTCGTCGGCGCTCCGTCGCGCAGCCGCTCGGCGGGCTGCCCACTTAAAGTTTTTGCGTCTCGAGGAGCGCCGCGTGGCGGAGTCCAAGTTATCTGCGCTGACCTTCCAGGTGCTGGGCACTGCTCCGAGCCTCTACTGGCCCGCCCTCTATTACGGCGTCTCGTCACCGGTCCTGAGAGATTCCGATCCCATGGCGAGGGTGGTCGCGTTGATGCGCCACACCCGACGCGCTTATCTAGCCTCGCGCACTCCTAGTCTCGACCTGGACGCGCAGTACCCTCTGCCCGTGTTCGGGCCGCCGGCGAGCTTCTACTATCCCTTGCGGAACCTGCTGTTCCTTCCGCAAAGCCTGGTGGGCTTCCTCAGTCGTGTGTCCAACACTGTCGACGCACCCGCGATTCCGGTGGTGGGCAGGCCGATCGTGTACGACATGCTCAGGGCCCTCGACGCCTTGGATGGCAAGCCGGTCGACCACACGCTCGCTCTCCACAACTGGTGGGGTGTCAACTCGAGTGCACGCTTCTTACAGTTGCAGGGTTGCCTGCTCGACCAGTATGCGAGCCTGTACTGGCCCCCGTCCGGTCGGACGAGCAACTGGCAGCGGCGTGTCGACGTGCAGAGTATCTTTCGCGACGTGGCGTCTGTGGCGCCCCTGTGGGACGTCTTCAAGCAAGACCCGGTGTCGTCCAGCCTCTGGGTCCGTGTGTCGCGTTCGCGAGTCCTCGAGCCCACCCAGCTGTTCTTCGTCAACTTTGCTCTCTCGCTGTGCAACCATCACAAACGCAGTCGTTTGGTTCGGCTCCAGAGTAAGCTCGGGATCGTGCCGAGCGCGGTCAGGGTCAACTTGGCCCTCATCAACACGAGGGAGTTTGCGCGTGCTTTCGGGTGCAAAGTCAACAGCACGTTTAATCCTCCCATGCGTTGCAAAATTTGGTAACGCAGGGTGTGAAGAATGCCGAACACAATGTTAGGCTGGACAAAAATAAAAATAGGAATTAGATATAGCTCTAGATAGATGCTGGCTTGTTGAAATATATGATAGTCATATTTTTTTTATTGAAATTAAAGTATATGATAGTCATTCTGCCCCCCTCTATTTAACCAGGTTTTGGAAAAGTAAATTTCAGCTGTGTTCGAGACTTTTGAGTGTGTGTCGTTATTGCGCCCTTACATTTATTTCAATAATAGCCTACAGGCAACGTGCTATGCTGTTTGGTTTGGCGCTATCTAGCGACTGAAGCAAAAAACATTGGGTATGTCTGGAAGTGGCGGCTGCATTGTTCAAATGTGAGCTATTACTCTGGAGGTGCCGCTTAGCCTATTGTCTAAAGCAAGAAATCCTGGGTAGGGCAGGAAGCCGTGATCGCACAGCATGCCAGTACAGTGGAAGATATGGCGCTGGCGGACCAATGGAAACATGACTATGTATCGCCGGAGTGCGCTTTTACTGCGAGGAAGGCTCTTCGCTGCGTCATGCTTTATTATGTGCGCCTTGCACTTAGGGTTACCAACCGTCCCAGATTTTGCGGGACTGTCCCGACTTTTCATTAAAGGGTAACTGCAAAGAAAAAAAGTGTATTTTTAAACAGCCTAATTAGGACAAGCATGTCACAAAACAATTTTTCCGCCAAAAACAAAATTTTTTACAGCAATATTTATTGCGCAGGAATGATTTTAGTTTGCGGCTATTTCACCCGTTTTGAATCGCGCGCCACAAAGTTGCTATTAAACGTCACAAAGTAGCTGCTATACGTCACGGAGTGACGTATACCAGCCACTCCGCGGGCGTCGAAAGAGCGGGAGTTTCAAATACGGAGAGGTTGGGACTCCGACTAAATTACGTCCTGTGGCGTAAATATTGCTAGAAAAAAATTTGTTTTTTCGCGGAAGATTTGTTTCGTGACATGCTTGTCCCAATTAGGCTGTTTAAAAAAACACTTTTTTTTCTTTGCAGTATAGCGTCCCGAGTCCGATCGTCCCTGTCGGGACAGCTATACGTCCCGGATTTGGTCCAGACCGTCAAGTTGAAAATTCTATATGTAATATGCACGCCCAACAAACAATGCGCGCCATGCTGCGAAGCACGAATCGCACGAAGCAATGCTGCAGTGGATAGCGTTGGCTACGAGAGGCTTTAGTTACTTTAGCGCTTTAGCATGCAAGCCACGGCAAGCCTAAATCGGGGCAACACTGGTTCCGGGCAGCGCCTATTATCATCATCATCGTCCGTGTAAACCCCTTTGAGTCTCCCTTTTCCTCCCTCGCGCTGCGCCCCCCCCCCCCAGTCCCGACTTCCTTCCTTGAAGAGTTGGTAACCCTAGTTGCACTAGTATACATAGCGCATATCAAAGCTGTCAGCATTCCATGTGGGGCTTATAGGTCACCCTTTGCAAAGTTACAATGAGACGGGGTATAACCGTGGGTTCTCACTCTACTGGTGCCGCCTGGTTGTTGCCCCCTAGCTATTGGGGAGGAGATCGAACAGTCACGCCTCTAGCGGTATGCTTAAGCTGTGGGGACAACAAACCGAATTGTATTGTTTGTTTTTGATCACAGAAATCCAAGAGAACGTTTCGAAGGCAGTTCCTCGTGCGACCAAAGCGCTGGTCAAAGCGAAGCGCTCGTGCCCGGACCGTGCGAGGCGAGGTTCAGTTTCATTGTTATGCTGTGTCAGTAAACACCGCTCTGTGGGGACAACAAGCTCAATAAAGCGCCCCCTATAGTTCGATCTCCTGCCCAATAGACCAACGCGCTTTTTACAAACAAGCCCATGTTTGCCCACACCAGGTGTGGGCACTGCGCGTTCGCAGAAACCGAATTTGCGTGAAGTAAGGCGTCTGCGCATGCGCAGTGCCGTCGACAGCGCCACCGCAGCTGCGTGACGTCAGGGCCGCATATGTTGGTCTATAGACCCGTTAAGGCCCTTTCACACTTGCGACAGTCACTGGAGCTCGAACAGCGACTAGCAACTGGTTTTTGGTCGCGGAGCGAATAAAACAGGTCGCTAGCGACCAGTTTTGGGCAGTCGCTCCCTGACGGATTTTTCAAGTCGCGAAAACGAGTCGCTGAACGGCGGAGCCAATCGCAGTCTCGTCGGAAGTGATGCGTGCATTTGTTTACATCGGCACTGCATCCCGCATGAAATAGCAATGCGCGCACGGCGGCGGTAACTGGCATGGAGTTCTCCGCGGAAGCTTTTATTAATGCTGTCAAAGACTATCCGTTTCTTTACAATAAGCAGCACCCCGACCACAAGGATCGGGACAAAAAGCTGCAGGCCTGGAGCGAGATGAGATGGGCGACATTTTCGGCATGGCAGGTGCGTACAATATCACAGTTGAGTGAGCGCAATATAGCCGTTGTTTTACGTTTCGAAGCACCATTAAGTTTTTCGTTTTTTCCTACCGGCGCCTTGGATCAGAAAAAGCGTTCAGCCGGCTCGGGAACCTCATTCAGAACAAAAGCGCCCGAGAAGCGAGCCTGGCGACTCGTCGGTCGCTCAATCAGGTGTGAACACTGCAGTGGTCGCCAGTCGCTAGTTGCTCCAGCGACTGTCCCAAGTCGCAGGTGTGAACGGGCCCTGCAGGGGGCACGAGCGCGTGCGCAAGACGCGACCATGTTATGATATGACTGCACCATCCAGGTGGCTCTGTAACGTTCGATTTTGCGGGTTTACTACGGTTGATCGAATGCCATTTCGTCGAAGCACGTTTTAGAGCATGGGCACGCTTTATCGAAGCACGGTTTAGAGAAAGCAGAACCTCAGTTTAGAGAAATGCCGTTTATCGAAAAGGGGGCGCTATTTAAAAAAGTATTTTCTACTTCGCGCGTGTATCACTGGTGCATGTTAACCCAAGCCCCCTGCTGCGCTGCCCCGGCGGCTCATTACAAAAAATGTTAACTCACCTGACTTTTCTGCACACGCCGCTTCTTGGCGGCCGAATTCGCTAAAAGAAGGCTCATCGCCATTTTCTCTAAACTGGGTTTCTCTGTAAAGGAATTCGATAAACTGGGGTCGGTAAAACGGCGTTCGCTAAAACGAGCTTCTCTAAACCGCATGCCTCCGCGATTTTGCACGTGCCACGTTTTGCTCGCCTAAAAAGGGCCCATTGCACGATAGTTTTGGGGTAGATTAATTAAGTCTAATCGGGAATAAAGTACCAACCCGTGGTGCAAAATAGCCGGGCGGCACTCAGTTGGTCGAACAATGTTTTAGTGAATTCGCCGGCATTTCATCCAAAGACACTTCGTTTACGGGTGGGCCAGGTGGGTTAACCCTTTTTTGTAAGGAGCCGCCGTACCTCATCGCCGCGAGCGCCATTGAGCTCATTGGGGCGACTAGGCGCGCGCCCCGGTTTTTTGCTAAAATGTCATTCGCTTAAACGTCATTCGCTCATGCATAGGCGTAGACTACGGGGGGGCATCGGGGCTCGTGCCCCCCTGGTGAGATCCGAGGGGCAGAGCCCCCCCCCCCCCCGGACCCGGGCCCGCAGTCCTTACCGAGACGCTGTTTACGCGCCATGTAACGAGCTTCTAGTAGTGGCATGTAAACAAAATAACGCCCACGGTGCCTTTATTGACAAAATACATGGGAAATGGAATCAGTGTGCTTTCATTAGCTTCAATCTCCAGTTCTAACAAAAGAGTAACGCCCCCCCCCCCCCCCCCCCCCCCCCCGGGAGAACTTCTCAGCCTGCCCCCTCCGGGAAAATGGAAAGTCTACGCCGCTGCGCTCATGTGATCTGGAAACAGCAGATGCCGGCATCAAAACCCTTTTGAATCAGGGTGTTCGTCTTCGAAGGGCGTCGCAGGTACGGTTTAGAAATATTTAGAAATTAAAAAATCAAGGTCCGTCATCAGTAGGACGCGGCCAAAGTGCACACAAGCACCGAAAACAAAATGAAAATAAATGTGAACCAAAGAAAGCTATAACTGGCTAGGTGGCGCAAGCTGCCCTCTAACTCGGTGGGTTCAACCGTTCAGCCGCTCAGCCAGCTGTGTTTATCAGTGTGTTTATGGTGTTGTTTATCTGACGATCTATTCGTCCTTTTATTTCCAAATCGAAGCTTCGCGGCTGCGGTTGTTCGGTGCGTTCGGTGTCGTGTTTAAGAGGTCTAAACAGCTGTTTTTAGTGCAACATTTGAGCGCATGATACGAGAAAGGGCTGTTTTTCTTGGCTGCCATAATCAGGCTTGACTGCACGTGCGCTGAACGTTGGTACTGGTTTTCCGCTGTGAGCCGATGGGCTCGGACGCGTCGCCAGGATGTCATCGAGTCCGTTGAGCCACATCGTTTGCGAAGCTGTCGGAGCTGAAGAACATGCCACTCAGTCCGGTGAGATTACGGATAAGTGGGGTAAATCATTTGGTAATGAGCAGAGATCATATAAAATGTGAACTTAACTAGAAATAAAGCATTCGGCGCCTCCTCCGTTCACTGCCCGACCAGCAGCATCAATAGGGAATTGGGTATTGATGTCATTGGCCGGTCTTAAGGCGGAGCCTCTCCCGCGGGGCTTGGGCCACCGGCATGTTTGCCAACAGCACGTACAGTGGCCCAATTTTTGTAATAATATCAAGCGATCGTTGACCGCTGGGACGTCCAGTGCCGTGCCGCGGAGGCGTGCGGCGGCACGGGAGAGATTAGTAAGCGCGTGCGCACAAAGCCCTGTGGGAGCGTCGTCTGCTAGGCTATTCCGTTGATCGCACACAGCCCCTGCTCCGTAGCAAAGGAGCGCAGGGGCGCTTGCAATGTCGAGGTGCATCACCGATGCGCGCCTCCTCTTGGAATGCGTTCACAATCCTATTGACGGTAGCCTGTGTAACCCCGACTGTTGTTGCTATATCCCTTTTGCGTCATGCCGCCCATCGACATTCTCAGAATACGTTCCCGTGTTTCTATGGGCACTCGAGGAGGCATAAAAATGTTCGCAGCGCCCGCTGGTCAAAGCAAAGTGTGACTACCCGGCTACATAGTCGAGATGACGACAGCAACAACGCAGGTGATAAGACAGAACACTGAGCGTAAACCTGTTATACTCCGTTTCACTTTGTATTGTACCGCAGCTGACGCTATGAGCCATCTTGACCAGTCCATTGCTAAGAGTGTGTCACGTGGCCTTCCCGTTGGGTATACAACTGCACGTGGAAGCACAATGTCATGTAGCAGGATGAAAGCACTGGATTGGTTTTGATGGCTCGTAGCATTGGCTGGGGACTGGGGTATACAGTTTAATGCATTGCACTTTGTCGCGATCACACGTATTTTCCATTTTTGTTGGTGCCCACAAAGTGAACACAAACATGAAACAAAAAAAAAAGATTAAACTCAAGATGACGCGTGGTTTATGCCACGCCTGAGCAGTATTACTCAAGCAAGTGCTGTTCAGATCTTTGCTTAAAGGCTCTGCCAGCAGGTAATAAACAGGGGCTGCGTGCGGTCAACAGAATAGCCTAGCAGACGACTCTCGCTCAAGAGCTTTGTGCGCACGCGCCTGATCTCTCCCGTATTGCCACACGCCTCGCGGCACGGCGCTGGCCGTCCGGTGGTCGACGCTCGCTTGGATATTATTAAAAGCTTGGACCACTGTACGCACAGAACAGCTATGGAGAAATAGTGAGAGATCTGCAAAACCTGACAGTTGTGCCACTGCTGCTTGTTGAAAAGGGGCGTGATTGGCGGTGGCTTGGCACAGAGCTGTATATAGAGGTTTGGCCATTCATTGGGAAGTGTACGAGGCAAATGAGGAGGCGCCATTGGTCGAAGGCGGGCTGGGCATGCTCCAGGGCGTCTTCACAAATTCGAATGTTGCCAACCAGAAGCCGCGAAACCAGTAGCCCTGTTGGTGGTCGCGAGAAGCAAAACTAATAAGTGCGTCAGCGTAACTCTCGGTGACTGAAAATAAGGTGCACGTGATGTCTCTATCACAGTCATGCAACGATTATGGTGTAAGATATATAAAGATATAGAAGATATAAAAAGTGTGCACGACTTGCAGAATGATCGACGTAATTCACGCGCTGAGGGCTGGGAATCTGTCGTCCGAGTGGTCAGACTCTGTCCGAAGAAAACAGAGTTTGAGCGTCATCAGAGTTTCTTACATCTTTTTGCATGATCATAACGAAGCATCACATGCACCATATTTTCAACCATGAAGAGTTGCTGCATTTCACTCTTATGCACCAATTAAAACTGTTTTCCGGCTACCACCGCTAGGGGATTATTTTCGACTTCTGGTTGGCCAAGAGAGCATGTCAAGCTGTCTATCTGCGTCTGGTGCACGCCCTGGCTCTGCCCGTTCCTTCCATTGACCAAACTCTGTCTATATACAATTCTGGCTTAGCGCAGAGAGCCTCAAGTAAGAGTGTGTTCAACTCAAACCATAGAGAGCGTTTGCAATTTAATGGCGGCATTAGAGATGCCGGATTATATCCTTTTTCACGTTTAAAAAATACTTATTCAATCGGAACAAAAATGGTGTCTAAAGAAAAGTGTTGCTTTATTCTTTGCTTAAAATATTCAAGCATCTCCAGGGCTGTTCCTAACTGGAGCTATGTTGAAAAACCACCAGTAGCCCTATAGACCCACAGCAAATTTTGCGATTTAGTGATGCCCATAAACACGTAATCCCGGCCGAGTAGTTGAACACACTCTTACTTGAGACGCTCTAGCTTAGCGGTATTGCCTTTAAGAGGCTCAGTCCCAATGTTTCGTGTAGGGTGTCCACAATGAATCTCTGCACTTCAAAACAAGCCAGAAAGAAATTGGCGGATAGGCATGGTCCCATAAGTTTAGAACTTTCATCAGAATTTACATTGGGGTGGTGGTTTTTAGTTAGGGTAAATTTTAAGGCACAACTCCCTTCCTGTGACAAATTAGACCAACAAACTTGCCAGGGTCAACGGCGGATAGGTTTGCAAACGACCGAGTTAGTGACTGTTCGTTCTCACCTTATGGTGCGAGCGAACGACAAAGCTGGATAATCTGCTCGCTGAGCACTGGAGATGACACCGCGCGTTACAGGCATAGCTAACTGAGCGCCGTGAGCTGGTCGCCATTGACAATGGCAAAGTTCGCTGGTCTCGTTCTCATTCTTTCCAGGAGAGAGCTTTGCTAGCTCAGCTAAATATTCCCATAGATCAATCGGAATTCTAACTGGTTTTAATTGGACCAATTGGTTTTAGTGGGTGCCAATCTGTAAGCACACTGGCGCAGCGGGTCTCGACCGATCGGAGTGCATAATTTGCCTGCTGCGACCTTATTGGTTCAAATGGCACCGCACTGGTTCCCATTGCATGACCAATTGGTTGTCGACCGAGATCCCTTCCACCATTGACCCAATGGAAATTCTATTGGTCTAATCTATTCCAGGAGATTTGCTATGCTGGGAGGGATAACAGTGCCGAAATAACACAAGAACCACGGCAAGTTTGTTGGTGGTCATGTCTTGTCCCTCTTGTGCACCTTGTCTTGTTCCTCTTGCCTTGGCTCTTGCATTATTTTGGCACTGTTTTTCCTAGCCATGAACCAACTGGCCTAAATCATCACTTTACTGAAGGGATCTATGCCTTAAAACTTTACCAGCTAAAATCCACCACCTCAGTGCCTATTCGATCAAAGTTTGGGCTTTCCATGTGCAGGCGCCGATTTTTCTAGGTCATTATAGAGCACAGGGATTCGTTGTAGAAACCCAATATATGAGGCTAGGTACAGGTTAACTGTTAGTACTAAAAACACTGGCTAGGTTGCGCAAGCTGCCGCCCTATTTAAAGGGTTTGGCCATATGCATTCGTTCATCCATGTATATGGAGGCCCCCATCGAGCTCTTCTCTCTGCTAGTGTCCCAAGGTGCCGACTCCACCGGTGATGAAACGGCCGAGGCCTCGCGATCGGCGAACCAGTTCAAAATGGCGTCCTGCGTGCCAGGGGAGCAGACTGATCCCCCGGAGCGTCCGGAGTTGGAGGAGAGCTCAGACTTGGTCATCTGCGAGCCCGAAGCCTCGCAGGTATGGCTGGATTCTCTACAGCACAGCACAGGATTTCTACATCCATTGAGCTGTTACTACGGCGCCTACAATGCTCCTCTGACGTGCGTCCGGTGGTCCCATAGTGCGCATGCATCAAAGGTGATCCCGAAGTGAAAACGAATGATGTCGCACGAGCCGGTGTGTCGGGTGCCGCGATCGCGGTGGTCTGTCGCAGAAAGTCCGACGAAGACGACGAGCAAACGCCGGTGTCGCTGTTGCCGCGGCATCTCAACTCGTTGCGGAAGCGTCCATGGACTGTCGAGCCGAGACCAAGCCGCAGCAGAACGGGGACCTGTTGTCTCTGCCTCCTTGGGCAGACGCCCCTTCTGCTGTTTGTTGCTCTGCAGTCAAGGGAAACCAAAGCAGACCCGAGATGGTACGGCGCGACAATGGCAACCACCGGCCATCCGACATAATGGCACGCTGGCTTCTGCGGTGCAATTCGTTGCCACTTCAAGACCAATTTTCGATGCATGGGCAGGGTAGGACGGTAAACGTGCCAATTAAAGGCGCTTCCAGGCACGGTACCGTGGGCTAGTGCCGCGTGCCTAGCCGCCTTTGTGGCTTCGAGGCAGGGCTGGGCAGAGATACTCCAAAAAGTAGTCGGGAATACAAATACTGAGATACATGTATTTTAAGGCTCAAAATACAGATATTAAGATGCTACATTTGTCTTTTATGCAACGGGATATCCCTGAGATGTTTCTGAAAAAGACGTCGAAAAAGTATTCCGAAATACAGATACAGATACTTATAGAAATACATTCGTTCCCGAACGGTGCTACATGGGGAGGGTGTAGTTTGTGGTGAATGCAAATGGCAATTTATGCTTGTGCTTCTTTTTTTGTATCATTTTATGCACTTCCCTTTACTTCGAACTAATGCTGCCAAAAAAAACATGTCATGCTTGGTGAACCACATAGTTTCTGAACAGCAAAGACTGCGTGCCATGCTTGACAAAAGGCGTTTGCACGAAATGAACCCTGTTTTGCCGAGAGGGCGCACCTCAAATTGTCGTCTGATATTTTTTTGAGTCACCATAGTGTGAGGAGATTCGCGAACAGAGCCGTATACCTTTTCTTCACTTAACTCCTTTGCACTGTTCGTTATGCTAAATAGGGAAGAGTGCAGGACTTTGTGGGAGCAGCTTATTTTGTTATTCTTGCAAGTAACCTTCTTAAACCACAGGTTTTTCTTTATGTTGTAGATTGTGATGGATCATGAGATAAGGCGGGTTCATGTTATAAATT
This sequence comes from Ixodes ricinus, assembly GCA_037355805.1. Lineage (NCBI taxonomy): Eukaryota > Metazoa > Arthropoda > Arachnida > Ixodida > Ixodidae > Ixodes > Ixodes ricinus. Next base: position 18,893 of record JAZHYW010046138.1, on the reverse strand, counting down.
CCGAAGAAACTTGCACCAAACACATGTTACCTTCTAAATTTATCGTAAAAACGGCAACAAATGTAACAATATACCTAAGTCTGGCAAAGTATCTAGATATAAGCGATACATATTGTAAATGTATTTCACTATTACTGAGATACAAATAAATTTTCCAGATGTATCTAGATACAAGATACAGATACTGTAAAGTATCTCTTAGGCCCTCTTCAGACGGAGCAATTTCACCCAGCAACTTGACGTCGCAACACCAGCAGCAAGGGTCGTCCGCGTTCACACGCAGCAACCCGAATTGCTACGACTTGCTATCATCATCATTTACTTTGAATTTTCTTGTACTATTTAGACGCCCAGCTACGCGCTAAAAACATGTTTTTATATCTTTGAATGGCGTTGAGAATACTAACTCGTCTTTCTGAAAAGGTTTATTTCCGAAAACGGATCGATTTCAAACCAGAACCAAGTCTTTAGCTGTCATCATCACCACCACGGGGGTGTCACGTGAAAACATCGCGTCCCTGATTGGCTGCTTCCGCTTCAAACGGCTCGAGTTTCTCGTCCGTTTCGAGCCGGACCCGATCTCAGCAATTCATGTCGATCTAGGGAAAGCTAGGGAACAACCCGCCAGCAACCTAAAAATTGCTGAAAAAGTTACCCCGTCTGAAGTGGGCCAAGATACTATCGTGATACGTTTGTACCATGATAATGCCCAGCCCTGCTTCAAGACAAGGCGCAGGCAGAGTCCTTTGTTAGCTACTAATAACGAAACTTCGGCCGAAGTTCTGTACAAGGTCAGAAAGTTCTGCTTGGTGCGACACTGTCTTGGAGGGGTATTTTTGTTTGGCCACTCTACGCTGGGTGAGCCACCCAAATTCGCGATTACTAGTAATTCTCGCAAAAGAGTTTCTCATACACAGTCATTTTTTAAGCCTGTACTCAATCACTGTATGTAAGCACTGGCCATTCTTGATTGATCTCTAACGAGAGAACTTACAAATAAGCTTCTTTCATTTGTTTCTCAATAAGACAATGTCTTTGCAATTGAAAATGAGCCAGCCAATTGAGCGTATGGGTTCACACTGCCTCTACTAGGTGGCACTTGTCGTGGCACTACATTTTTGATGGTGACTGGGCTATTTAAAAGTAACTGAGAAAGATAAAAGGAATAAAAATGATATTATATCGGAGATCGTTGCGGATACGCGAGACTGAGCAGTTGGTTGAGTGTACAGAGCCGAGGACACTCACATTAACAAGAAAAGCTGTCAGTGCGACGACGCGTTATCGCGATCTAGGGGCGGCTTCTTTGGAGGAGGTTTTGAAATTCCGACAGCGCTTCCTGGTCGCAGACTTCCAGCAGTGCTGGCTAGATTGGCGGATCCTAGCCCCCTCGTCAACGCCAGCGCCGCGCAAGTTATGTAGCAAGCTCTCCCATGGCGTTACAAAGAAGTTCCAGGACTAGTAGAGTATTGAAGGACTCTCGCGCCGGCCTAGGAATCTCCAGGTGGCAGTTGAAGTACCGGCCGAGGTGCCCGCAATCTGACGGAGGCTTCTTGACGAGAAGGCCGAGATTTTGGTGGTAGCACGTCAAAAGATCCCCGGGCGGCCCAAATGAATCCTCAGCCCACCCCTGGGGAGTGCCAGATGCCTTTCGTCGAATAGGCACGTAAAACCCTCCAACTCTTTTTTATTGCTGAATGCCTCTCTTTTTCTGCTCTGCTTGTCCAGTTTGAGGAAGTGAGCAAGGAGCTGATGATGCTAAATGACGAGGGTGCCCGGTGCCTCCAGCTGAGGTGCTGAGGCTGCCAATGCTGCGCCGGCGGAGAGCCCCCCGCGTAAGCGACCCCGGGAGGAGCGCCGAAAGAAGGGAAAGAGGCGCAAGCCCCGGAAGCCCCCGCCACCTGAGACGGACCTGGACCGTTTCCTCGAGGACACGGCTGAGAAGAACAACCTGACTGTCATGAATGTCAAGAACATCATCAGGGTGAGCAGAGGAGTCATCACCCGTAATACTCTGCGCACCTCTCGGGTTGAATGTTGGGCCTGCAGAGGCCAACGTTGCCCAACGTTGGGCCTGTTATGTTCATAGTTGCTTGGGGTTGGGTCTGTGATGGAGGATGCTAGGCGACGCTGGGCCTGTTATTGCAAACAATGTCCCAACGTTGACTGACGTTGGGCCTGCAATGGCCCAGTGCGGGTCGGTGTTGGACCTGTAGTGGCCAGTGATGGCCCAGCATTTGACTAGGTGATGGGCCAGTGATCTACTGGAGTTGCAAATGTTGCAAAGGATTTATATCATTGAGCTCTTTCCTGTTTGGGTAAAGGATTGTTCTAGGACTCCGGTTTGACTTTAAATGCCAGATTACATATCTTGCACAAAGGAAATTGTTTACGGAAATACGGCAGAGAAGTGGGTTAGTGGCTAGGGATGTAACATAGTGAAAAACAGCACTAAGAAATTTGGGACAGGAGAGAAGAAACATGCGAGACATACCAGGTGCTCAAGGTCCTTGTGGCTCTTGCGGGAATGCACAAAAACCGAAGTTGCTTGCGGCATCTTTGAATCACTGTTGTGCCTCACCATCGTGTCCCGCAGAGGGTGGTGACCAACGAGCGTGTGCTGGCCATGCTGAGGAAGAGCATGCTGTGCCATGTGTCTGCCGAGGCCGCCGGCATCGACCTGGACAGCATGGAGTACGAGCCCAAGTTCACCCGGGCCAAGGCACGCGAGATAATGGAGAAGCAGCCCCACGTGAGTCGCGTCCTCGCATGGCCCCTTCCAAGGGCGATTCTTGCCTGGGCATTATGGCTCGCGGTTTCGTCCCAAATTGTTTGCAAACTTGTTTCCTATTAGAACTAGAATGACGATGACTCGTTTTAGGTATATTTTTTTCACTCGATACATAGAAAGTGTTTTATTGACATGCTAGGATGTTTCACTTGCAGACTGAGTTTTTGAAAATGTTTCAGAAGCCCAGGACTCGTCACGATGAGACAAACTGCACCGACTTTACGTGACAAATATAACACTTTGATCGATGCGTCTCGTCCCTCATACAAGAGAAACCATCAGCGATGCAGAGTTGCCAAGAATGAGAAAATACAACCAGTAGCTTTATTTAAGAAGGTCCATGTACGAAGTGTATCCGTCTTGGTGTGGCGTGACAGCGCGACTCGAAGCTGATGTAAATTTCTTCGCCATATTTAGCCGGGAAAGAGACGTCATGCGACGTTGTGACATTATGATGTCCTGCGGCCAGGCAAACACAAGTAAAAAATGCCCTTTGAGGGTTTCCATATAAAGCCGTCGCTTTGAAATTCAATGGTGTGCAGAGGTGTTTGGACGGCAAGAGGCTTCTCTGAAACGTGTTTCTGCCGTGCAGCTCCTGTGGCCGGTGTCCCCCATGAAGCTGTCGAGCAGCTCCAGCTCCCAGAAGCTGCTCCAGCAGGAGTTCTCCGAGGAGAGCGGCTCCGACGAGGAGTACCAGCCGGCTTCCGAGGAGGTGTGTAGCCCCTTTCAGCTCTGACGAAGGGGCGCAATCTCACGAGATGTCCCTGGTGAGATGCAACTTGTGTGAAGTAGCCGAAAGAAGGCTAACCTCAAAGCCTTCCCCGATTCAATTGGTTTTCTTCTCGTTTGGGGTTTAATTGTAGAAATTCAACGGGACAGTGCCACTGATGTCTCTTCTGGTCCTTTAGGCCTTGAGTGCCACCTTTTTTGTGCCGCATTGCTAAGGCTAGCATAGTTCCTGCAAAGCTCTGACGCCGTCAAAGCTACTTGCACAGTACGAGAGAGTGTTCGAACGAGACCGAAGACCAAGCCACATGCTTTCGCAGCGGTGCGCTAGCTTTGACAACGCAGCGCAAAAAAAAAGTTGATGCTGAGTACAGGCATTCCGAGCATGATGGACGGTTAGAGAGCACTGTCCCTTTGAACTTTTATAATTGAATCAAATACAAGAAGAAAACTAATTGAAGCAACGGTGACTTCAAGCTAGCCTTTCTAGTATAAGGCTCGCTGCACCATTGTGAACTTATAGTTGCAACTGCGTACCACAGGACACTCTGCCTCTCCGCAGTTCTGTGGTGCTTCCTTCGCTTCCTTTTTTAATACAGCCTTTTCCGAATGATCAATAAGCTTCTCTTTCTTACCTAAGTGCTTTGGCTATCTATTTGCTACCGTTTTTTCCCCTTCTGTGTGACTGACAGTGTCGTTTTAACTATGCGTGCTGGGAATGCCGCAGAGCGAGGAGGACACGGAGGCTCCCTCGTCTGTGGGCACCTGTGACGTGTTCTCTCCCATCGCGTCTGAGGCCGCCCTCGAGACCCCTGAGAAGAGGGACGCATCGGCGGATGCCACGGCCTCTCAGGAAAGCCCGCTCTATGACAAGGTGGGTGCCTCACTCTCCGTCTCGTCTTGCTGCGTGGTCTCTCGTGTTGGTAGTAACACTCCACTCGCAACTGCGCTTAAAATGTTTTTGTTTTTCTCACCCAACATTTGTTTGGTGTGTTTTTGTTGTCATTTTGTTTTTACAGCGAAGCTGTTATACGCTAGGGTCTGGAAAAAAATGCCTCCTCACATGTCGACAGAGAACTCCCCATTGGTCGTGGCAAGTATAGATAAACAAAAACAGAAAGGGGGCAACCAGCGTGATTTAGCCTTCCTTGGCATTATTAGACAGTGTGGTCCTGATGCTTTGTTACCATCTCTAGGCATCGTCCTTGAGGTCATCCTAGAAGTCGTCCTTGAGGTCATCTGAGAGGTCGTACCAGGCGTCATCCTCTAGGCGTCGTCCTTGAGGTCGTCCTAGACATTGTCCTCGAGGTCGTCCTAGAAGTCGTCCTCTCTAGGCGTCGTCCTAGAAGTCGTATGAGAGGTCGTCTTCTAGGCCTCGTCCTAGAAGTCATCCTTGAGGTCTTCCTGGATGTCCTAGAAGTCGTCCTAGCAGTCGTCCTTGAGGTCGTCCTAGGGGTCGTCCTCCGAGGTTGTCCTAGGCGTCATCCTCAAGGTCGTCCTAGAGGTTGTCCTCGAGCTCGTCCTAGAAGTCGTGCTTGAGGTCGTCACTGACGTCGTTTTCTAGGCGTTGTCCTTGAGGTCATCCTAGAAGTCGTCTTCGAGGTCGTCCTAGACGTTGTCATCTAGGCATCGTCCTAGACGTCAAAAAGATAACGGCATCGCTGGTCCTCCACGTTCATGTGAAGTGGAAGGGCTCTACATTTTTTCGTACGAGCGATGGTGGTGTTTGTGATCAGGGCTTCTTTGGCAACAAGGTCATAGTAGGGAGGAGTTGCCCTCTTGAAAAGATGGGGTGCAGAAGTACTCCCCTGAAACGCTAAATCTCTTCTGTTCTCTTTTTTTTTTTGGTTCCAAAATTCACTTTTTACTCTCGCCCTTGCCCGTTTTTCCTTCATTGCCTCTTCCTTTTCCTTCCATGCCATAGTGTGGGGCCCGCAGGCTTACCGATTTGTTTCTGTAGGCTTCTTTTGCCGTCGGAAACGGCACTCATAGTCTCTCCGCGCTCACCGTCTTCCTTTACGCTGGCCCTCACCGTCTTCTCTTTACGCGTCTTTCTCTTTGCGGAGAATAGGAGCCCCAGCTTCTTTCATCTGATCCTCTCTCTAGGCAATTTCTTTCCCATTGAAACAGCTGTGTTACTGCATTAGACACTTTGAGCCTATAGCACAGGGGTGGCCAGGCTGACACGGCCTAAGAGCCGCAGACAACCCCACGAAACTTCCAAGAGCCGCGGGGGGAGGGGGGAGGGGTAACGTTTTTGTCTAGAGCAATAAACGTAACTCGAACTACTTTCAATCTATCCGAGTCAAAAGCAATCCAACTGTCCGCAAGGTAGCAGTAGCACAAGACTACCAAACCAACCTGACTTTCGATTTAAAGCGAGTTCCATTTCTCTTTTTGGGGAAGTGCGGGGGAGGGGGGGGAGGGGGGGGGGGGGTAAGCGAGGGAGCCGCGAGCCGCAATATAACACGCGAAGAGCCGCATGCGGCTCGCGAGCCGCAACTTGGCCACCCCTGCTATAGCATTTCACTCGATTGTTTAGGTGGAGTGACAAACGGTGTTGTACGAACTCACTTTATGTGACACCAAATGTCCATTGTAACTTCCTAAATAGCAATTAATTTAGTTTTTTGTTACTATAATTAATTTCCACCTAACTTTCGGAAACTCGCGAAAGCTACGGCTTCGGTGAACCACTCGGACCTCGGTGTGAGGCACGGGAACGTTTTATACAATCACTCTTATATACATAAGCATCGCAAGTCCTCGTCTCATTCGGGTCCATCTAGAAGCGGCCCGCTTCCTCGTACTCCAAGCCAGCATGTGCAGTTCCCGTACTTGCATACCTAGCTTGTTCTGGCCACCAAGCATGGTCAGCCGACGTACAGTGACGGTGTACCTTCAGGAGCACACTCCCCCACGTGGAAAGCTGTCACATGCTTCATTTTGTCACTCTAGTTGGCTCACGGGGCTGCAGCATTCTCCCCTTGCCGAGTCGTGCGGGAACTTAGTACGGCCAAGAGCAGAGTCGGCGACGATCGGGCACTTTCCGCACGGTTTCAGGACGGCGGGGTGGTAGCAGAACGCACACGATCCAAGCTGCCGTTGGACGACACCCCCGCTGGAGTTCCTGGAGGCACAGTTCATCGCCCCCGACATCACCCCGGACATGTGCGACACGGACTGCGACGACGAGGAGTGGAAGGAGTTTCTTGTGTCCCTGATCAAGCCCTTCGGTGAGGGACGCCCTCTCCCCACAAAGTAAATATTTGCGTCCGTATTTACTCGCATAATGAACGGACCTTTTATCCAGAAAAAGCGACGTAACTTCTTACCTCTTTGCACGCAGCGCGCAACACCAAAACCAAACTGCGATAAGCGCAAGCAAAAAAAAAAAAAGCTCCTCCATGTTTTTTTTTTTGCCGCATTTCTTTTCTCTTTTGCTTTGCTTTTCTCTTTCTTATTTTTCCTTGCGCGCCGCTCTTAAAAAACCAAACTGCGTCTGTGCAAAAAAAAAAAAAGCTTTTTGGTATGTTTTTGTTTTCTCTTAATTCCGTGGATTTTTTTTTTTTTTTTTTTGCCGCCTTTTGCAAGTTGTTTTATTTCGCTTTGCTTAAACGGGGGCTTCTCCGCTTCTCTTCTTATCTGCATAACTGCCGCGCGACCCCAAAACCAAACTGCACTGTGCAAAAAAAAAAAAAAGAAAAATTCTTTTTATGTTTTTCTTTTTAAATTCCGTGGATTGTTTTTGTTTTTTTGTGCCTTTCAGGAGCTGTTTCGTTTTCGTTTCGCTTTGCTTAGGCAAGGGCTTCTCCGCTTCTCCTTCTTATCTCCTTGCGCGAGGCGCACAACCCAAAATACACACTGCGCTGTAAAAAAAAAAAAAAAAAAGCTCCTATTTATGTTTTTTTTTTTACTCCCGTCGGATCTTTTTTTTATTTTTTAACGCCTTTTGCCGCAGGGGTTTTTTTTGTTCGCCCACGCTGCCCATACATTCACGACCTCGCTGCACCAGAATAGAAAAGTGCATTCATTTCGCGCGGGGAGGAGGGGAGAGGGACAAAATTTTGACGTCCCAGTTGAAGGTGCGTTTGTTACGCGAGTGAAAAAAAAGTCGGGGGTACAGAGAGCCGACTTGGGGGGTGCGTTTATTAGGCGAGTGCGGTCATTGTGCGAGTAAATATGGTATATATATTCCTTAGTTGAGTGTTTTGGGGACCCTAGGAATGTCTTCAAGGACCCCAAAGGGTCTGCAGACCCCCATTTGAGGACAGCTGTGCTGCAGTTTTACTGCTCGTTTTTCTATGTATCTGCCATCCCCTCTTTAGTGCCTTAAGGGCCCTGAGGGTAGGTTAATAAAAATGAATGAACAAACTCTTGAATAATCCCTTTCTTCCCCCAGAGCGCGAGGACGTCCAGGAGGACAATGACGCCGAGGACCCTGAGTACAACGCCCAGGAAGAAGAGGACCGAAACAGACTCGTGGGACCTGCGCAACGACCGGGCGTCACAATTCCCCGTGAGTGCCACGCGGGAAGCGTCTGTCCCTAACGTGTGCGGGAGGTGTGCGCAACCGTGCGGGAGTTGTGCCGCAACCGTACGGCCTTGTTGAAGAAACCTTGCACGTATCGTGCGAAAATCGTACGAGGACCGTAGGTCGACCTCTTGAACCGCCTACTCCACCTTCAACGATTCGTAGTCCGACGCTCGAGTTGGCCATATTTTTCGGCGCACTACATCTCCGTGCAGAAGCGAGCGCGCGTTTGGCACCTCCAGCACCGAAAATTGGTATGGTGTTTGCACCACCAGCACGAGCCCCGGCACTACTAGATATACGTTACGTGCAACCATTTTATATGAGAAGCGCAGAAAACGAGCGATTTCGGTTTTCCCGTTCTCGCCTCTCTCGCCTCGCTTGCCTTAATGTCGGCAGTTCTGCTTTATTTCTTCGTAAACTCGTTGTGTCGGCATTGGTCTTTGTGGGCAGTGTATCGGTGAACACCGAATGCCCCTGAGAAGACGTCCCTCGGGGCGAGCGTGTGCAGGCAAGGGCTGAACGAGCTGGTCACGGAGGTGATGCAGGTGGCCACCAAGGAGCTGCTGGACGGCGAGGACGAGGGACGAAATCACCCCCATCAAGTGAGTCCCGCGCTCTTGTGGTGGGGTGACAGCCGAGGCAGCACTGCCCAAAGGGCTCGGGCAACGCCACCTAGAAAAAAACTAACAGTGGCTTAGCTCGGCTATGCCAGGATATACGTAGTGTAAGCTTAGGTTCAGCTGGTTATTCTTAGCTGTCCTGGTTGTCTAGGATTAGTTTGATCATCATGCTTACTGCTGCTTCAATGACACACACACGGTATACGCATTATGTGAATACTTCGGGATCCGATGAGTTAAGCTTCTCTGCTCTTCTTATTGCGGAGGAGGCGCCGTGTAACTGAGCTTTCAGTTGCACATCAAAAGATCTCCAGGGAATCCAAATTAATCCTCAGTCCTCCGCTGGGGCGTGCCAGATGCCCGTCGTCGGTTTGGCCAGCTGTGCGCCGTGTTGTTATTTATCAAGCAACCAAGCTGCCGCCCAGAACAACAGGACAGCGCGAGCCATGATCTCGAGCGGGTGCATGCGCACGGCGCGTGCATTGGGGACTGACCTAGGCGCCATACCAGTCCTGCCCGTTCCATCACTGCTCCTCGTGCATGCGCAGCACGGCTCTCCAGGAGCCACGCAAAACTGCTTAACCTCGGCCAGTGTAGCTTACGCTACAAAAATCGAGGCCCGCGCACTCTGAATTTTAATGTCCTCCCTGTGAAGGCTGGTCCACATACTTGTGACTTCCCACGATTGGAGAGGCTAAGAACCGATTTTAAGCCTCTCGCGACTGCTTACGACTGTCTGCGCAGCAGTCATAAACAGTCACGAGACTCTTAAATACTGGTTACTATGCTGCTGGGTCCTAAGCATTGGCAAGTGTGTGACCCAGTCTTGAGACCTAGTGCAAATGCAGATTTGACACGAGTGCTGTGTCAGCGTTCGGCTGGCAGTCGTGTCCAGTCAATGCGTCAAAAGGCGCTCGGCACCATCCGTGCGTGACGACGACGTTACGCAGAGACAGAAGAGGTTGTTTGCAGGCTTCGATTATTCTAGTTGGTATTGGCCCGAGACTCCCCGCCCGACCGGCCGCATTAGAAAGTGTTGTTCCAGCCACCTGCCGTGCGCTTGGCGATGTGGCTGGCGGTTTGCGCGAGCGGGGCGGTGGGTGCGTCTCTTTCAGGGCCAAGGACGGGGCTTCCGGCGGCGTGGGGGGCGGCTCGGGCGAGCTCTCGGAGGCGGAGATCTTCCTGGAGGCGACGGAGAGCGTCCAGCGGGAGTGCGACGCACAACCGACGCCCCGCCAGATTCAGCAGCTCGAGGAGCAGATGCGCATGGTACGGTGCCCCCTCGCGTGTTTCCCAACTCGAGCTTTTTGCCTGCTTCTCTCCCTTTCTTTTGCTTCTGACGCGGAACATGTCGTACGGCTGACTCCCATAGTCGGCGATGGGTTAAGAATGCCATAAATTCTTTACCCTCAGTACGAGCTCTCTGCCTTCGATTAAGACGTCGTTGAACGTGCGGCCCAAGCCTGGCGGAAGGCAACGAGCGCGTGCTGGGGGGTGGAGCTTCTACTGCATTCTTAGCCCGTCACCGACTGTGGTCACTTCCTGTAATGCACCGTTACATTCGGAGAGTGATACACGGGTGCCGCATCGGCATTCGACCGGTGCTCATGTCCTCGTCGATTGGTGTCCTCAATGCGCAACCTTTTCCCCCTTGCTGGCTTTTGGTAGGCGACGTGGAAAGCCTGGCACTACGGCCTTGTCGAGCGAGCGTGCTCGCACATGTGACAAGAGAGTGTGCAGAAAGCAAGGTGAAAGGGGGCAAGCACATGCACGTGCTTTAGAGGAAACGGGAAGGGGGGATATGAAGTAGCGGGGGTTGAAGCTGGCACGTGCCGCCGTAAGAGACCCGAACTTTGCGTTTTACTTCCGCCGGACTGCTAGCTTTGTTAGTGCTTTCCTTCAAAGATGATACGCACAGTGATGTTCGTGCTACCAAGGTAGGAGATGCGGTTTGAGTTTCTTGGTCTAATATCACAGCGAAGCAACGAACGATTTCCCAGGATTTCTCTTTCACCTTTTCCATCTTGTCTTTTTGTTGCCAGCCTTTTTCTTCACCGCCGCTCTGAGCAGCAGTGAAGACGCCAGTGGCGCGCACAAATTGACGCGTGGATTAGGCGAAGGATGCTGCATTTGAAGTCCGCAGATGCATTCCCTTTGTTCAGAAATAGGGGCAAAGAATATTAAGTCGTGCATTATGAACATTAAGAGTTTATTCTGATTGCTATTTAGCCGAGGCGAAAAATATCGCGATACGTTTTACGAAGTGGTCCCACAAAGGACAAATAGTGGCTTGACAGGCTAGGGCAGAAATTCTCGATCGATTTCGATGCACGAGAAGGCACTTTCGTCGCCGTCGAGGGTACGGGGATCGAGATGTGTTGGGGCCGTTGTGACACATGCTCCTTCTCTCCCACTACATCCTGCCCCTTATGCTGACCCTGGTGGAACCTGGTTACAGCACGTGCAGCTGCTGACTCAGATGTGCCTGCTGTGCAGCAACAGTGATGTCCTCGCTCCATACTTCAACATGTCCGAGGTGCTGCTGGTGAGTGAGTTAGTTGGCCCTAATGGGCGGACCGCACGCCGGTACAGCGCTCATCCAGATCGAAATGGGCAAGGGCGGGAGTTGAGCCCGGGGTCCCTGGGTTCCGCAGCACAAGCTTTCAGTCCGCATGCTCCAAGCTCAAGTGTGTTAGCACAACCGGCCACGTGTCCCCCATTATGACGTTTGACGGGCAGTGTCTTTTGCCGTGCCGAGTCATGCCGTTTGCCGAGTTATGCCATTTTCAAAGTCGCCGTTGGTCAGTCCTTTTCGCGAGTTATTCCGACGTCCACGAATTCTCTGTTGTGCCAAGTTACACAAGCGCTCACTTTAATCTGAACACAAAATGACGATTCAGCACCCCTACATTAGTTTTTCCAGTATATGTACAGGGGAAGCTCAATTATGCATATGGACGCTGTTCCTGCTTTGACTCCCATAGGACTATTCTGTTTACTGTAAACAGATTTACTTTCGTGAGCTCAATATTTAGCGAATTTTATGAAGTGTGGGTTGTATGATTTGGGGTTGAATGTTTGGGTCAAAGTTGAATGATTTGGGGTATAGGCAACATATTTGTTGACATGGGAAGATCTATTCCTGCAATTCATTTTTTACAAAAAGTTTTCGAGTTGCAAAATTTGCACAATTTATATCCTTAGGTCGGTCGCAGTATTTAGTATTTGTTGCACTGCAATTTTGGGATCTTCCCGGTTGTTACATTCAGGGTGTGACAGTTCAGTGGCAAAAATGTGAATATTAGTAATAATTTAATTCTGATGGTGATACAGTCGACTCTCGTTAATTTGAAGCTCACAAAGACAGCAAAACGTTTTATATGAAGTGTACCTAAAAAAAAGAAAAAAAAAGCTTGAACCATGTTTTTTTATTTAGTTCTCACTGGGTGAAGTTCATTTTTGTTTGCCTCCACTAACAGAGCCACACATTGTTTCACTAACGAAGTCGCACAGTATTAACTATTCTCTGCAAATTGCAAACCAACTCCTGCAGTCTCTTCGACAAAGGAGACGCGAAATTTTACTTCGTGGTGCCACAAGCAGTTTCTGCGTCAGCGACACTTGGCCACTTGGCACAAAAAGCGACGTGATCATTGCGAGGCCTAACCGCTTGCCTGATGTCACTGTCTGAAAGCGGACTACAGACCATGGCACGTTTGTGGACATTGGTATATTCGATAGACAGAACATTCAAAGCACTGGGTAATGCCTCAAGCCAAACTTTGTTGGCCGTACACGCTGCACAGCCGGGCTCGCTTCCATAACTTCTGTGGGGACGCCATGATGCGTGCGCCCGTATTGATTTGGCATGGCTTTGCCTCCTGGGGCCCGAATCGCGTGCCACGCGCGCTCCCTCTTTTTCTCGTCTGCGCACGCGGCAGGTAAAAGTGTAAAGTGTGCTCGGGCGCCATATAAGCTTGGTCACCAAAATCGTAAGGCTTTTTCATGCTCCCACAGTTGCTAGACTTCTCGAGCGCATAAAATGATCTTTCTGATTAACCAGTCCCGGAGATTAAATCTCGAATTCCTTCACATATTTTTTTTTTCTCATAGACTTGTATGTGTAATTGTTAGAATAGCGCCCCTGCTTCAAGCTGACGAGGAATTCGAATAAAGCAGCTTTGAATTACAGAGAGTCGACTGTAGACACAGCTCTTCCATGAGACTGGCAGTGCGAATTACAGGGTTGCCTCGGTGCTGGCACCTTTCCACGACGGGTAAAACTTTGTTGTCTGCTAATGGAGTTGCCATCTTGCCTTCACCTCCATGTTGTGCTGCTATGCTGCTGATGTTATGCGTTCCAGGCACCATACGCCATGTTACATGTGCTTCCTGCCTCGAATGGGTGGATGAATGAATGTTAACAGCGCCCTTCATAACGGGCAAAAGCTTGCGCCATCTAGCCTAAATACTAAAACAAAAACAGCTTTTTTTCCCCTTTTTCTTAGCTTTTTTAGGCCAATGTTGCCAATGCCGTCTCTGTCCACAGCGGGAGTTGGAGACGTTTGCGCTGCGGCCCCTGCCAGCGACGGTCCGGCCGTCGCTCTTCCTGGCGTCCAACCTGCAGCAGGCAGTGCGTCTGCTCGACTGGGTGCCCCGTGCCCCTGGCGTCGTCGGAGCACCACCAAGGACGGGCGTCCACGTCTTGAAACGCAGCACCCTCAAGATTCCAAGTGAGCGGGCAACCACCGCCAGTGCTCGTTTTGGCACTGTGCCATATTTTTGTTGGCTTCATGCCAGCAGTTGACGTGCCTCACGCGGGGTGCTCGGTTCTTGATAGTCTGCCGTATGTGAAACAATGACTCCATATTCCAAAGTCCCAAACACACGAGCTATGAAAAAGGATGTTGCGCAGCGGCTGCTGCGGAGACCGTCATGCGGCACCTGATTCATCGCTCTTGTGTTTGGGGCATAACTGCTTGCATAGAGTTAATATAATAATCTAGAGGGACAGGTTCTATGCATTGGGGCTGCTCGAGAAGGGTGCTGCATAGACGGAAGCATTGGCGGTCACAGTTGGCGGTCTCGATGGGCCCATGTCGCTGGCGACGCCTTAAAGAGTAACTGCAAAGAAAAAAAAGTGTATTTTTAAACAGCCTAATTAGGACAAGCATGTCACAAAACAATTTTTCCGCCAAAAACAAAATTTTTTACAGCAATATTTATTGCGCAGGACTGATTTTAGTTTGCGGCTATTTCACCCGTTTTGAATCGCGCGCCACAAAGTTCCTATTACACGTCACAGAGTCGCTGCTATACATCACGGAGTGACGTATACCAGCCACTCCGCGGGCGTCGAAAGAGCGGGAGTTTCAAATGCGGAGAGGTTGGGACTCCGACTAAATTACGTTCTGTGGCGTAAATATTGCTAGAAAAAATTTGTTTTTTCGCGGAAGATTTGTTTTGTGACATGCTTGTCCCAATTAGGCTGTTTAAAAAAACACTTTTTTTCTTTGCAGTTACCCTTTAATGCACAAGGTAGCAGCAGAACATCACCTGTAAGGTCTTATTGGCCCCGTGAAAATGAAGTAGTTTTTAGTATGGGAACAACATTGGCACCCCGTTGGCATCTGATTTCACTGCCCCAAACATAATGTCGTCTCTTTGGTACGGCACATGTAAATCCCAGATGAAAATGTCTAGCTGGGACCAGTTGGAATCCAAACTGGGAATCAACTGGTCACAACTGGGATTCAATAGGGACCGATTGGGGCCCAACTGGAACCAGCCGAGGGGTCAGCTGGTTGCAGAAATTCCAAATGGGAAGTCAACTGGTCTCATCATTCTCAGTTTGGGAACACAAATAGGAGTATTCTGGGAAGAAGTTTTGGGATAGAAGGTCGGGTAGATTCCCAGTTGGAGTGGTCTCAACATTCCCAACTTAGGACTAGGGGTATTTAGATTTCTGTTAATTGAAATAAATAAAATTTAACTTCATTTATGTATTTATCTAAATAAATACAATTTGAATAAAGTATATCAAATCTATCTAGGTATGTAAAAAAAATTAGCTGTACAAATATGTTTATCCCAATAAACAAACATTTCTCTATACAAATCAAAATGCATTATAAGTGCTAATTTAAGCACATTTTTAAGACACCATTGTTTCTGGGTGCACAGTGCTCAGCTGTGCCATGTATCGCTGCAATCGCCATATCGCGGACTAGTTTTCCGCTTTGTCAAGGGAGGGCGCCGCGTCAGTGGTGTAATGTAGAGACGCGACCGCCCAATGTGGCATGTTGGCAAACGCATTGTTTTCAAAGTTTTCTAAATGTCCTAACCCAATCTGTTTTCTTTGCGTCCCGAATAACTCCATGGTCCCCAACTTCTTGCACAATGGCAATGGCAGTTGCCATCACCTTCTCCCAGGCGAAGTTTAATTTTCGACGGGAACCCTGTGCGTCCCGTTCGTCGGCCTTGGCGTCGTGAATTCCACTCAGTGTGCGAGTTTACGCCGGCACCGCGCCAATGGTTTGGGTTTTCGCTCGCAACGAGAGGCCGGACGCCCCCGTCCGAAAGCGCTTTCAGTCGCGTGACGTGCAAAGAACCTCCTCCCCCGTCTGAAACCGTTTTTGCTCATCTCTTTGCAGTTCCCTCGCACGTCCGGGAGCTGTTTGCGGAGAGCCCCGTGTTCCTGTACCCGGAGCTGCTTCCGACCAACCGCATGTACAGCCCGCTGAATGACCCCAACCACAAGGTCATCTTCCTCTCTCCAGAGGACCAGTTGAGTGACCGGCTTTCAAGTGGGTTAACGGTGGTGCATCAATTTTTTACGCATCAGTCTTTGACCATGGGCTTAGAATACTTTGGATGATGTTATGAGCAACCATTTCTCAATCTTGCAAATATTCTATACGGAGCGCAAGTTCGTCTGCTTCTTGCTCAGGGGTTGCAGTGATGTCAGAATGTTGAACTCTTATTGGCTGATTGGAAAAATCAGCAGAACCCATCCTTTGGGAATGATTATCTACGTTAATGCGAATAGCATCAAACGGTGCGGAGTTATGCGTGTTCGTCAGGTGGCCGGCACACTCTAGATACGCCAGCCCACTCTTGAGGCGATTCTAAATTTGTTGACACTTTCACAGCCCTGCGCACGATCTCCGCAGCCCAGCACGTGCGTTTGTGTCACTTAGGAAGGCGAGCAAAGCACGCGCCATACGCACAAACACTCAAAATGGTACCGGCCAGACTTTCTGGCGTCTCAGCTAGTCTCAACCAACGGTACTCTAAACGGTTGTTTATATCTTTACCATAGGACGCGCTTTACAGCGCTGTCACAGCTAGCCGGTGCGCGCGCGTTCCATGCACGAGGGCTCATTCCGCTCTCGTGAGGCTGAGCACGGCCGCTACATCACCCTCTCCCGAGCGCGGGAGAGGGTGAGCTAGCGGCCGTGCTCAGCCTCACGAGAGCGGAATGAGCCCTCGTGCATGGAACGCGCGCGCACCGGTAGCTGTGACAGCGCTGTAAAGCGCGTCCTATGGTAAAGATATAAACAACCGTTTAGAGTGCGTTGAATGACTGCCTTCATAGCTCTGTGGTTAGCGCGTCTGCCTGCTGATCAAAGGGTCAACGGTTCGAATCCCAGCCGGCGCCGGTCTTTTTATTTATTTATCGACCCGCGGCGTAAGAGGTTAGATAGCCAGATAGATAGATACATAGATAGACGAAAAGTGCGTGAAGTATCCAAAGAATGCTATTCGCATTAAAATAGTGGGTGGACCTCGAGGCATCTAGCGTTAAGGTCTACCCACTGTCCTCTCAATCAAAGCCAATCGGAGCTCGGCGCCGTTTTGACATCATCGCAACTCCTGCGCAGAAAGAAGACTACTTGCTTTCCTCATACCTTCAATATAGTTGTTTGTTGCTCCAGGGCTATTTTATTGGTGGCACCAGGGTGCCAGTGCGCATTCTCTCGTTGTAAGTAATGAGGTGCTCGGACGCTCTGATTCAAATGTGTGAGCCGACCTTGATTTGTTGTCCCTTCGGGACCCCTCTTGATGCGCGGGGGCTGGAGTTAGGGACACCGAACACTTTGGTCAGGGGATGCTTTCTGGGCATTGGTTCCGGGAGACCTGGCTGTCTCTGGTCGGCCACACTCTCGTCTGCTTCTGCTGCAGCCTGGTTGCCCTGGGACTGGAGCAGTTTCTGCCCCCGCGCTGCTCCACGTTCGGGATGACATACCTGCGCCTGATCCGCACCTTCCTGCTGCCGGTCAAGACGGAGGTCCAGATCAAGGTGCGCGTCAAGAACATCATCTACAAGAAGGTCGGCGAGGACAACCCCATCAAGGTGGGTTGGACAGACGAGTAGACCCTTTGAAGGGGCAGTGCAACAGTTTTAACGTCGAAGAAATTTCCAGCGTGTTTTTCTTATATTGTTTATCTTTGTTTATAGGAGCGAGAGGAAATGCTCCACGTTCTCGCCAGATACTGCGATTCTGTTGCATAATATCCGAAAGAAAAACACATTTTTTTATGATCTGCAGTGTTGTGTGGCAGTCGTCGGAACCACGGTGTAACGTCACTGGGTGTGCGCAAGTTTTCCTAATGCCATTTATCGGAAGTCCACGAGGCCTTTTCGTCTACATTTTCGTTAGGCTCCGCACCGTTTATGTGGCGAACTGTCTTTTGTTTCAATTGCTCGCCGCGACCTTCAACCATGCTAAGTGGATGTGGTGCTCTATTGTAGGCGAATCAGGTCTTGAAAAGTCGGCAAATGCAAAAGGAGGGTGGGGGCCCTGACGGGAGAATGTGACCACAGTGATGTCACTGAAACAGTGACATCACTGTGTCTCTCACTCAAAAGACAGTGTGAGTGTAGTGGTGCTCCAACCTTCAATTTGTTAAATATTTTTTTTTTTTAATAAGAACTAGGTGCATGCAAGAAGAAATGGTTTTCTGTTTTTCATTTTACAGGTGACAGGACCATTTCCGCAAATAATTGACCGAAGTCTGAAAATCGTTGTGGCGCCACTTTAAATTGGGTTGTGGCTTATGCCCCCTAGCCAGTGTTTATGGTATCAAAAGTTAACCTCTATCTAATATACAGCTGTGTCCCCCCAAAAAAATTTACATGTGTTTTTTTACTGTAGAAATAAACCATGTATCGCCGAACGCTCAATTCTCCGCCCAAATGTAGCGCTAGAGGTTTGAACGAGACGCCAAAGTTTCAGCACTAGCCATTATCTTATTGAAAAGTTATAAGTGATTTTCTAGAAATGTTGATGGGAAAATGGGGCCCATTTTTGCCCGTTTTAGGTAACCTGTCCCATAGAGCTCCGTGTAGTCAAGAGCTCCGTCAGCTGCCATTTTCCCGTTGAAAATTTCGGAAAATTGCTTATAACTTTTAACAACGTAACAGTTAGTGTTGAAAATTTGGCATCTGGTTTCGCCGACTAGCGCCACATTTGGTCAAGCATGAGCGTTCGGCGATTTATACCGTAATATCCCGAGCTATACCCCGCCCCCTGCCGTCTGAAATTCATAAATAAAGTGGGGTTGTCCCTATCTCGGTGGGTGAGCACAAAAAGTCTAAAAAAAAGCGAAGAAGCTCCCGCCAATTTGTAGGTATTTAGCGTGGCTGCACAGGAGATACAATGGACTAAAAACTTTATGCAAGAAATGCTCAGGAAAGAGTGTTTTACTATCGCGAAGTCCGTTGCTTGCATACGCGCAATGAACACCGCCGATCGGCATACAGCTCAATGGTTGTTCTGTGAAAGCACGTTTATAAAACTGCCATGTTCCCTTTGTTAGGTTAGGTTAGGTTAGGTTAGGTTAGGGTTAGGTTAGGTTAGGTTAGGTTAGGTTAGGTTAGGTTTTGGTTTGGTTTTGGTTTGGTTTGGTTTGGTTTGGTTTGGTTTGGTTTGGTTTGGTTTGGTTTGGCTTGGTTTGGTTCGGTTTGGTTTGCTAATCTTAGGTTAGGTTTGGTTTGCTAGGTTTGGTTTGCTAGGTTAGGTTTGCTAATCTGTAGATAAAAAAAAAAAATAAATGGAGCAAAAAATTTAGTCGACAAGAAAATAGAAAAACCAACCAGGTGCAGCGAGTGGGTGGGCGTAAAGGAGCGACGGGCAGAGATGCTGGGAAGGCAGGAAAGCCGGCGATTGATTTGCGTTGTGGAAATACTTTGGCGTGGGGCCAAAGCAATACTGTG